>VWZW01007907.1:105929-129050 GCA_013397115.1 Edolisoma coerulescens
CCAGGCACTGACCACAATTTTCTTGCTAAAACCCCAGGAGCCTTTAAGTCCAGAAATTACCTCAGGGCTCTTTCCCTGAGTGTGCAAAACACTTCTCTCAAGCTGTGAACTCCCCAGCACAGCCCCAGCTGCCATTAGCTGGATATACAGCCTGTAATTACCCCAGCAATAACTGCATTCTGCAAGAGAATCTCTTCTAGTTTTAGTTTTTCCCTGTGCTGAAAACCAATTCATTATCAGGTGGACAGGAGCAGTGAAATTCCAATTAAATATGCAATAAATTTCATTTTTTTCTTTTAGCACAACTTTAGCACAAGGAGCTGCCACAAGACCTCAGAGCCAGAGCAAGATGAGCCTCAAGGTGGGAGGTCTCTACCAGGCCTGGAAGTGACACCAGTAAATCAAATACCTGTGAGCAGATCAGGTCTGCTCTGCTCTCACTGAAGCCAATGAACAGGTGAGATCCCACAGACTCCAAGGGGGCACCCCAAAGTCCTGCCCCAGCCCTCTGTGCCCCTGGTCAGCCACAGTGACCATGGGTTTTGCCATCCCAAAACACAGTCACGGGGTCATCTCATCTGGAAAAGCCCTCCCAGCCCATCGAGGCCAAGCTGTTCCAGTCCCCACCTTGTCCCCAGCCCAGAGCACTCAGTGCCACCTCCAGCCCTTCCTTGGACACTCCAGGGCTGGGGACTCCAGACCTCTCTGGGCAGTTCCAAGGCCTGAGCAGCCTCCAGCAATGAGCTCCTTGCAGTCTGGGGCAGTGCCTGGCTCCCGGTGATGAGGAGTTTACTGTGAGACAAGGCACAGACAAATGTAGGACAGCAGCCCAGCTGGAACATGAGAGGGCCTGACGTGAAAGCCACTGACAGCCTCAGCAGAGGAGGTTCTAATCACATCCCAGAAGATATTCTTCCCTCTTCCTCCCCTTGACACAGTTTGGAGTAATTCCTGCAGCTTCACAGGAGGCTTTTGCCCACAGCTGCTGCCCCACAGCCCTGCCTGGTGGCCCTGGCCTCGCCCCACGGGTGCTGCCCGTGTCCCCAGCAGAGCCTGGGGACACTTCCAGCTGAGCCACTGGTGGCAGCCCAGGCTCTCAGAGGAGCCAACACAGCCGGGCACGAGGGAGCAGCAGCGCTGGAGCAGGAGCCAGGAGGGGCTGAGGGAGCCCCCGGGGCAGCGCCACAGCCCTGCCCCACACTGCCGTGGGTGAAACCTGCAGGAACGTGTGTTTGTCAGCAATCCTGCCCAAACACAGCCTGCTCCAGGTCAGCCCTGCTCCCACGGACACCCGGCTGCACACACCCCAGTCCTGGAGGAAACAAAGCAGACGTTCCCAAGGCCAGGTCCAACAAAGAGCCGAGGCTCCCACCCAGGAGTTGAGAGGAGGAATATTTCAGGCAGCCCAAAGCCCTGTGCATATTAATTCAGTGCGCAGACCAGGGGCCCTGAGAATGAGCGGAGCTGACACACGGACTGGGGACGCGGCGGAGCTCAGGACGTGTTCCACAACAGCTCCTGTCAGCTCTGCTGGGCCATCACTGCCCTGCCCTGCTCCCACACCAGCTCTGCCTCCACGGCACCCTGACAGCCGGGGGAGCAGCGAGCCAAGCAAACACCAGCCCTTCCTGCTCCCTAGGAAACCAGCCAGCCCTCCCAGACCTCCTAATTGACAAGAACTAAATTAGTCATGTGGCCTAATATTTGCACAGCTCCTGGGCAGCTTCGGGGGGAAACAGCCGGGGCACGCTCCCCGACACTCCTGAATTCCCAGTCTCTGATTTCACAGGGAAAGAGGAGATTATGGAGTATCCAGTGCTGCAGTCAGTTAGAGTGTAAGTCACTCTGCAAAGAGACAAGTCACTTTTCCGTAACATTACGCTAAATCAATAAAGTTCTTCTCAAAAATTATCTTTCCAAAGCGTCTGAATGGTGTCTGCTCCGAAACCTGATGAATGCAATACACGGGTACTTTGTGCATCTGATACCAGGACTCTCAGATGTAACTCCAGCACAGTATGGAGATTATAAACTTCCTGACTGAAATGAAAATGGCTTGCCTTAAATCCTGCTCACGAAATCCTGAGAGCATCACAGTGAAATTTCTCCACGTGTTAAAGTTGTTCCGAGGATCCAAACCCAGCTGGCAGGACCCAACCGCCCATCCCTGGCTGCCCACCCTGAGCAGAGAGAGTAATTCCCCTTTGGAAGATTCACATTTATCCAGAGAGGCTGACTGGAGACACAGCAAGCAGGCAAAAGGCAGAAAGAGGAGGGACAAGAAGAGAGACTCCAGTGCTGGACAGAGCTCCTCAATTTGGTTTATCATCAGCAACAGCAGAACCTTTCCTCAGAGCTGCCCCACAGCAGAGGACCCCCAGCCAGTCTCCTGTCACCAGGGAATTGCTTTTCCAGGCAGCACAGCCCCATTTAGCACTCAGCCTGCAGGAAGGATAATGCAAACAGACTTCATTGCTACAACTGACTGACTGGGAGGACACAACTCTCAATAAATCTAATATTTCCAAGTGCTCTTCCTGCCAAAGCAGCACTTTGGATTTGTGTCGGTTACAGAAGCGAGCAGTAATGCATTTTAGATCTAATAGTCTCTTCAGCAGAGGCACCTCGGAGTGCTTTGCCAACACTAAAGAACTCCAGTGCAGGAGAGGAGACACTCATGGACAGATTGCTTCCCCCAAACTGGAACAGAGCAGCTCCCCTCAGACTGAGGGAACAACTTCCAACACCCACCTTCCTCACACACATCAACCACCACAGGATTCAGAGGGAGAGTTGTGCAGAGAGCTTGAACTCCTCGAGCTGAGACTCCAGCAAACACATCTGCTCCTCAGACAGCAGCCAAGGAACCTTGAATGACTCCTGGGATCGTTTGAGAGATTACAGCAAAAGCCTGGGCTTTAAAAGCCTCTCTGGCTGTGCTGGTTTGCCATGGAAATGTGCAGGCACCAGCACTACAGCTGTGAACATTTCCCTGCTCCATCCAAAGCAGTTGGGCTAAACGGGGATGACAAAACCAACAAAAGCTGCCTCGCCTCAGAGCCGCCCGCTGCCTCCCCAGGGATGAGGACGTGCAGGAGCTGAAGTGAGCAGCATCAGCCGGGGACGGGCACAGGCAGACGCCTCTCACACACAAAACACAGCTCTGCTTGCTCTGTGCTGGCTCCGAGAGCACCGAGTGACTCCTCTCGAGCCACGGCAGCTGCTGAGCTGCCAGGCTGGCAAACACAGCAGCCCTGGGGTCTGACAGGGACTGGGATGAGAACCCCATCCCGGGGAGGGGGTGGGAAGGGGCTGCTCAGCCTCTCACCTGCTGGCTGGCCGAGCAGCCCCCGGGCCCTCCAGATCCCAAAGAATGATGGATGGGATGAATCGATGGCTGTTGCCTCAAGCGCTCAGCAGCAGGGAGAGTTATGTGACACTTTATCATCAGTATGGATTCCACAGAGCAAGAAACTCGGGATGGCCAAAAAATAATCTCCCATTCATCAGCCAGCACTTCAGGAGCCACAGCAGCCAGGAAGAGCACAATGATTTCTGATGTTCATTGACTCTCATGCAGCTCCTCGGTTCAAAGGAAGAATGGCTTCTTATTCTTTTTGATTTCTGGATAACAAACACCCTTCCTCACAAACTCTGCCTGCAAGAGCTGCAGTTTTGCTTTGTCCCCTGCTCCACCTGACTTCCCCCTCATTTTTAAGTATAATGGATTTTTTTTTCCTCCATCTATAAAAACAATATTGGCAGCAACACTTGACCAGAGCTCTTGGCTGCTTTTCCTCACAGAAATTGCTGTGACTCGAGGGTGCTCCTGCCAGAGCTGAGTCCCAGCAGCTCTTGGGCTGCAGGACCAACACCTCAAACACTGATGTCAAACCCTGCCACATCTTTATTTTTGGCACGTCAGAGATTGTATTTCTATTGCTGTCTCCAAAACTTTCCACAGGTTTTATAAAGGGGGCTTTATATCCACCACAGCAATGATAACCCACATGGATGATCAGTGTTCTCTTAACGAACAACCCTAGATTTACCTATAAAAGACTCAAGATTTACCTATAAAAGATGCAAAAATAAGTGTCCTCAAACTGCAGGAGTTTTGATAACTAAATTTATTTCTTTTCCTCTACACCTAACCTTGGGAATGTACTACTGCAAGTGATGACTGCAAAAGAGAAGGAAACAGTTTAAATCTGAACAATTATGCTCCCTCTGTTGCCTGCAGAAATGGGTTTGAGAAGTTTACAGGGTTGTTTGTTTTGGCTCCGAGCCAGAGGAGTGCTGGGAGCCGCAGTGTCCCCTCCCTGCTGTGTTGGGGATGCCACCACAGCTGTTGAGGCTGCATTAAATGGCAGGGAAAACCCTCCTGGAGCACTGGCTTTGTGGGACAAGACAAACACCTCTCTGAAATTTCAAGTTCAGCTGATGGGTGTGGGGGGCATTAAAACTTCACCATTAAAGGCTGTATCCAGCTTTTTTTGTCGTTCCACAGAAAGACAAAATACAGGGGAAACTGTGCCTGGTGCCAGAGGAGCTTGGTAAATACAGGCCTGAAAGAGTGGCAGTGCTTTGATCACTGCTTCCCTTATCAGCCTCCGTCTGGTATTACAGCCTAAGCTCCTTACGGGGAGCTTTTCACTGCCCTGCATTCTGCAAGAGCTGCCTCAGGTCTCACAGAAAGGTTTAATCTTCAGAGCACTGAGAAAGGCAATGCCACTCTCCCTCTGCCCTGCTTCAGAGGGCGGAATCCTGGCGAATAAAATAACTGTGCTTTGCTGAGCTGCCCAGGCGTGATCCTGGCTGGGGGGGCCAACAGCCTCCCTTGGGAGCGCTGCGAGGATTTACACCCCCTGCCACTGCCCTCCCAGCAGCAATGCCCGTTATTAATTAACCCAGCGCAGTAATTGGCTCTGAGCTGTGCACACTCTTCCCCTCCCAAGCTCAGCAGCGGCACCGGAGCCGGTCCCGCTCTCCGGGGCGGTGGCACGGCTGGCGGAGCGCTGGGCACGCTCCGGGGCTGTGCTGCACATCCCAAAGGGAGCCTGAGCCACTGCCAGGCTGCCTGAGCCTGCTGTATTTATATCAAATAACTCCACTGCTGAGATAAGAGCTGAGGGGAGGCTCGTCTGAGAGCCCTGCAGCCGAGACGGGGAAGCTTGCAGCCAGTTCCACTAATTAGATAATACATTACAATGAGAGCACTATTTCACTCCTGACACTTTATTTTCCCTCTCCACAGCCACATTTCCCTCAGTACCCAGCATCACTCACCACGGTGAAGGGCAATTTGATGCCAAGGAAATCAGGAGTGAAGAGAGAGGCACATAAAGCACGAAGAGGCGCATTAGGAGCGGGGAGAGCCTATTTCTTAATATTTCCTTCCTTCTTATCTTGCCAATGACATTAGATTGGGCAGGCAGAGGGCTCCATAAAACATATAATAAACAATTAGGAGCACCAAAGCTTCTCTTGGCCATTTATCTGGAGTTCTGTGCGAGGTGGCTCCAGCAACGTGTGGAATGTGTCTGTGGAACTGCCCCAGGCTGCTCCAAGCCCTGTCCAGCCTGGCCTTGGGCACTTCCAGGAATCCAGGGGCAGCCACAGCTTCTCTGGGCACCCTGTGCCAGGGCCTCCCCACCCTCACTCAGGAATTTCTTCCCAATATCTAAATTACATCTGACATAGAAAACCTACATTACAAGCTGACCGGTTATCTCCATCCACTTATTTATTTAACTGGGTTCTTCAAGGTCCACGTACACAGCAGGACTCACTTGACTAAACAATCACATAAGGAAAATAAATCCAGCCGTAAACTGCCACACATGGTAAAGAACCTCTTCAAATTACATGGGAAGAGCCTCAATTACAACAGTACTAGAAAAATACTTTTAAAGACAAAATTATATGTAAAATTAGCATTTTCCATCACTGCCAGTGTCCCACACCGGTGCTTCTGAACAGGTAAGAGAAGCACCTCAACACAAGGGAGGGACACCCCAGTGGAGGTGTAGCTGAGCAGCCCAGGTGATGTTCACATCCTCAGCCCATCCTGACCCAGGCAATCTCCATCCCTGGTGAAAATATATCAGCACCACGCAGGCAGAGCCATGTGACACAGCACCAAGATCTGGAGCAAGGACGCTGACACGAGCTCGAAGAACGGGCAAAACCATTGCACCCTCGGAGTTTAATTACACTGTAGAGGGTGCAGGGTATTCCCAAGGCTGGGAGTTCGATTAGGTCTGTGTTATCTGTGGGAATGGTGAGTGCTGGGTCGCACTTGTGTCATTATCTTCAAGGGGATGGCACTCAGAGGGAGCTGCTGCCCCTGGAAGCGGCACAGGGCTCTGACAAACCGTGCCCAGAACAGAGCTCAGGGGGAGGAGACCCCTCCCCAGCTGCCTCAGCTGCAGACTGCCCCACAGGGGGATGCCCGGGGACCAAACAGCCCTGCAAGTGAGATTTACACCCACACACCCCTGTAAATGCCATCCAGCTGCCCTTTGTTCCCCTGATAACTGCTCCGAGCCCCACGCACGAGCTGCTCCCCTGGTGTGAGCCAGGGGTGACTTTCTGCAGCGTATCTCAATGACTGAGTACACAAAAGCAGCTGAAATCCAATTATGATCCACTTGGATCCCTGCCAACCTGCAGATGAAGTTGCCAAATTACTTTCCATTAACTTTTATGTTTCCCACAGCCATCCAGCGTTCCCCCCAGTGCAGCCCTTTGCCAGTAAGTGTTTAATTGCCAATCTTCCTTTCCCAGCCCTCTCAGGGTGGTCTGGTGGCCCTGCACCCCTCCTGTCCCCTGGCACACAGGGAGGCAGAGCAGAGAAACTGCCTAATGCAAAAGGCTTGATTCAAAAATCCACCTCAGTCTAAAAATAACCCTTCCCTCAGCTCTCACAGCCCCAACGGGAGCAGCTTCACACCACAGCGTGCCCCAGAAAGGCTGGATGGGTGTAAGTTCACGGGCAAAGCTAGAGAGCCATTACGGAAAACCTTTCCTCCAGACACCATCCTTGGAAGTCTTTGGGTCTGAAATGGATAAATCCCTGAGCAATCTGGTCTGGCCTCTGGAACAGAGACCTCCAGACCTTCCCACCTGAGTTATTCAGTGATCACAGCAACTTCTATTTGCAGCTCACCTCCTTTCTTGCATCCCCCCCCAGCCCATTTAGGAAGCATCAGTGCATATTTTCTCTCATGTGCTGTCCATGGTGCACTTCTATTCACTGCAGTGAGATTCAGTATCAGCCTTGTCGAGGAGAAAAAAAAAACGAGAAAGATGCAGGAGAGTGGTGAAAAATGTGAGAGGCTTCCAACCCAGCCACTGAGGAAATTTAAGTGGTCTGATGTCAAATCATCACCATTTCCGTAAGCAGGAAGCTGTCAGCTGATGGATGAGGACGCACGAGCAGCTCTATTCCGCAGGCAGGAGAGGGACTAAGGCTAAAATATCACCGTGCTTGGTGTGCCAGTCTCACTTAAAGTCACTGGGCTTGGCAGTGCTTTCCTTTGGAGGCCTGTGCCACAGAAATTCAGTTATTCAGCCTGGGAAATTGCCCTTCAGTCATTCTGCTGGGCTGATTAATTAGGCTTCTTTAGTGAAAAGATCTGAGACACAAAGATCTAACACCTGATTTATTCACTCTGGGTAGAGTGACCCACCCCTGTGCTGGCACTTGTGCTTCAGTTAAGAGCTCTCCACATGAGGAAGAGGAGGGCAGGGCCACGAACACTGAGATGAGGGAAATCCTGCTGCTGGGCACTGCAGAAACGTGGCAAGAAAAAGATTTCACCGTGTAATTTCTGTCCCATTAAAATCAGCTTTTTCTCCCTGGGGGTCACTTCAATCCCAGCATTAGTCACATATTTCCAACACACAGAAAGGCCTATTGAAAACCCACACTTCCATTAGCAAATCCTCATTTACCTGGGAATTTTCTGCCCGGTACTTTTCCTGCCCTTTGCCACCGGCAGTGGCAGAGGCTCGTGGTGCAGACGACACGTTTGCTCAGAGAGCACTTGGAGTCTATAAATACCACTTTGAAACATCCTCTTTGATAACATCGGGCCAGATTTCAGAGGTTATTTACTCTGAACTGCAGCTAACTACAAATAATCCTGCCAGCTGCTCCAGGATTTCTTGCACCGTGAGCACCAGCGGTGATGGGCGGCAGAGCCGGGCCTGGGGAGGTCGGTGGCACCTCACAACTGACCTGGTCCACCACGGCTTTGGCACCAACCCTTGGGCCCCAGCAGCCCTTTTCCACCCAAGGCCAGCCTGGCAGACACAGCCTGGGGGGTTTGGGTTCTGCCTCCCCACCAGGAGGTACCCAGTGCTCCCACAGCAATTTCACAAGAACTGGGCTATGCAGGAACGACCTCAGGCATCAAACCCAGAGGCTGCTCCAGCACAGGGGAGGCAAAATCCCTTTCCCTGCTTCCTTATCAAGCAGGGCCAGGGCTGTGGAGGAGGCAGATGTGTTCCTGGCACCGAGCTCACCCTCACCTGAGCTCGAGACACCCTCCTGGCACACCTGGGCCAAAGACATCTCTTGTTCCAGCTTCACAGTATTACAGAATCATGGAATCTTTGAGGCTGGAAAAGGCCTTCAAGATCACCAAGTACAATCACTACCCCAGCACTGCCAAAGCCACCACTGACCCATGTCCCCACATGCACATGGCTTTTAAATCCCTCCCGGCATGGGGACTCCACCCCTGCCCTGGGGATCTGCTACTCAATACCCCAAACTCCACCACAAACACCAGGCTGAGAACCCAGAAGACACCCCCTGATGTAGCACACAGCAGTCCAAAACTGTCCAAGCCAATCAAAACCCCACCCCACCACTGGAGAGTGCAGTAACCCAGATTCTGACACTCGGGAGCTCCGTAATTTGCAACATTCCCTTGGATTTCATTTCCAGCACTGCCCAAAATAACAGCTCATTCCCTTTGTCGGTCCGGGAGGATGCTCCTGGCAGGAATTCCAGGTCAGGTACAGCCAGCGGGCCCCATCACCGAAGGGAAGGGCTAATCCTTGCTCCAAATCCATCCCTTTCCTGCTCAAACTCCTCTCAGCACTCACCAGCTTAGGAGCACAGCAACCCCTTCAGGAAGGTACCACAGACACACAAACCTCAGCGGGCCCCGCTCCCAAATCCAAACTCCTCCAGGAGCACAACTCCCCCCGAACCTCGACACTGCCGTCGGTAATTACGGTGACAATTTCTCCTCTGCTTTGATGTTGCTTTACTTGTAAAAAGAGCAGAGGGTGGAGTTGGGTTTCTGTTGTTTGTGCTCGAGAAAGGCTCATTATAACGTGCTTTGGGATGTAGATGGTTTAAGGGTCTTTTCAAGTTTTTTTTCCCCTTATTTTTCAGATTAATTTACTTGAAGGATCATCAGGGGACCAACCCACATGTGTATTTCATGCTGTATCGTGTGGTTTTGAACCAAAAGCAAGATTTGAAACAAAACTGAGTGGGTTTTTTATGCTGAGCCACATTAATAGATGCAGCAAGCGAGGGCTGGATCCCAAGTCAACCACAGACCTGCAAGGCAAAGCCTGCACCGATTACTCGTGGAATCATGGAACACCCTGAGTGGGAAGGGACCCGCAGGGATCATCCAGTCCCACCCTGGCCCTGCACAGATCCCCCAACAGCCCCACCCTGGGCATCCCTGGCAGCGCTGTCCAAGCCCTCCCGGAGCTCGGGCCGCCTCGGGGCCGTGCCCATTCCCTGGGGAGCCTGGGCAGTGCCCAGCACCCTCTGGGGGAGAACCTTTCCCTGATCTCCAGCCTGACCCTGCCCAGCTCCAGCCATTCCCTGGGTCCCGTCCCTGTCCCAGGGAGCAGAGACCGGAGCTGCAGCCCCTGATGAGTCTCCCCTCAGTCTCCTCTCTCCAGCCAGGTGCCCTCAGCCACTCCTCATTTGCCTCCCCAGACCCTTCCCCATCTCCGTGGCTTCCTTTGGCCACTCTCCGTGGCTCCAGGTCTTTTTTATATTGGGGTGCCCCAACTGCCCCCAGGACTGGGGGTGAGGCCACCCCGGTGCAGAGCAGAGGGGGACAGTCCCCTCCCTGGATGCTGTTCCTATTCCCCCAGACAGGGATGTCCCCCTGGCTGCCAGGGCACTGCTCGCTCCCGTTCCCCTTGTCAGCAACCAGGACCCCCAGGTCCTTTCCTTGCACACCCAGAGGGATGAATAAATCCTTTTATCAGAGAGCCAGCCTGGCCTGGGGTGCTCTGAGGCTCGGTGGCAGGGGAAGCAGAGCTGAAGCAGAGCCCCGTGCAGCTCCCTGAGCTGCTGCCTGCTCGGGGTGCTGATAACGGAGCATCCCTCATCTGCAAGCAGGGCCAGGGGCTGCTCAGCTGCTGATAGACTGAGCACAGCTGCACAGCGATCGCTGGGTGTGTTCCGGGAGCTGGGGAGGCCTTTCAGGGCGTCCTGGATAAATAAGCACTGCATTAAGGACAACCCTGACCTATATTCCATCCTCGTGGAGCGGCTCCGGCTGCTCCAGAGCCTTCCCGACTGCCCGAGCAGAGGGAAAAGCGCCGTGCAGAGCCAGCCCTCCAAGGTGGAGAGCACGAGGAGCTGCTGCAGGCTCAGGAGCTGATTTGCAAGAATTCACAGGAAGGTTTAACAGCTCTTTTATCTTTGGCTCCCTTCTGGTGTTATTTCAACGTTGATTTGCATAGTCAATATAAAACTCTTTACATCTAAACTGCCTGCAAGGATGACACCATCAATCCTCGGCTCTATTCACAAAATTTATTATTTGTTTCAATTTAAGAGAGATCATTGCCGGATTACACAGTTGCTGATGAGGATTTATATTTACATTTACAGCAAGCAAAATACATGTCCTCGTTTTTTTTTTCTTAAGTCATCTCCAGCACTGTGAAAGAGGGAGCCAAAATAAAATCAGTGTGTACACGCTCCTGAATGCCTGCAGATCCTGTTCTGCCTCATCTTCCCTTCAGACAATATTGCAAATTAGTCAGCATCTGTATCGCAGCAGAGCATGAGCTCGATCATGAGGCAGAATTAAAGGGTATTACTGAGACAGCCTTAATCTTACGTGGCTGTGAAATCAAACCCTCAGATGTGTCAGAAAACCAGGCTGCAGAAGGCCCCCAGTTGTGCCTCTGTGACATCGCATCAGACACCCGAAATCCACCCCACACACGAAACAAGGGCAGCAACACCCAGCGATGGATTCACCCCCACACAAACGTCAGGGCATGGAGAACACGGATAGAGAGATTAAAGGGGAAGGAACCGAGTTTCAGGAGATATTTCACTTATCCGGCCTGACCTGTTGAGCAGTATCAAGCCTGTGATGCAGCAGATTTCACCAAATAAGTCTTTTAACACAAATCTCATGGGATTTGGGGAAAAAAAAAAAAAACCACAAAATAACATGGATGCATCACCAAACCAGCTGAACTCTGGTTTCCCACGTAACTGAGGAGAGAAAATAACTGAGCTGTGATAATATTCTACATCACCCACAGAAGTTCATAAAAGTTACAGCTTCTCTGAAATAAAAGGAGTTCGAGTGTGAAACGACCTGAACAGAAGCTGAGTGGTGAGTTCTGCTTTGGAAAAATAAAGCAAAATTGTTTTCCAGGACAACAGCAGGAGGAACGCTCCATCCCCACAGCTCCCCTGCTGTCATCACACCAGGAATCTCCTGCCTGCCTGACCTGCCAACACCTGCACTGCCCACCTTGCACAGCAGGAACAGGCAAGAACATCCATCCCCAGAACAGCCGAGTGAGAACTGAGGTTATTTGAACCAATGTGCAAACACACAGCCAAAGATCCCCAAGGCTGCGCAGAGAGCTGCTCCCAGTCCTCCCAGCTCCAGCCTGGATCCACCTGAGCCTGACGTGCGGCCAGTGGGGAGCAAGGGTTCAGTTCATTTTTCTGAATTATCACCTCCAGAAATAACAGATCCTGGAACGACTGATTCACGACTTAAACAACCACTACATGATTAACAGAGATGAAAGCAGCTCTCTCCCATCGAACCTGCTCAAAGCAGGATGAGCCCTGGCCTCTGACCAAAGGTCTTGGAGAAGTGAATCACGCTCAGTGTGTCCTCGTTCACCTGGGTTGTCTTTTTTCCCCCCTGTATTTTCTTTTCCAGTTACCTGCAATTATTAGAAGTGTCTTATAATGCAGTTCCTTATAATGGAACAGCACTGGCACGGGGTGCCCAGAACAGCTGGGGCTGCCCCTGGATCCCTGGCAGTGCCCAAGGCCAGGCTGGACACTGGGGCTTGGAGCAGCCTGGGACAGTGGGAGGTGTCCCTGCCCATGGCAGGGGTGGCACTGGGTGGGCTTTAGGCTCCCTTCCAACTTAAACCCATCTGTGCCTCAGAACCCCAGAGAATGGGTGTTTATCACAAAAAGTGCAGCTCTCCAGCTCCCAGAGATCAGCTCCTGCTGTCCCTGCTCTGTCACTGGAACACACAGGCAGGGAACGAGCCCAGAGGAGTCTGACATTTCCTGGTTTCACCTGCATTTACATCAGGCCTTCAGGTATCAACTCACTGACTTCAGGCAAGGAGAAATCCAACCCTACAAGCATTTCCCCCTTGGTAACTGTTCCAGGACTGCTCAGATCCCAGGCAGTGACACAGACCTGAACTGAGGAACATCTGACCTCTGACTCACTCCCAGACAGATTTGCCCAAGGCAGCTTTGGTGCAGAGTCACAGTAAGCTACTAATGCAAAGATAAAGACCACAACACTCAGCCAGGCAGAGGAAAATTCCAGCCACGGAGGTCCAGTCCCCTCCTTTTTGCAATTTGAAGTCTGAGTCTGCATCCTGCTCACTGCCAAGTCCGTGCTACTGTCACTGGAGCCACCTGAACATCACAGCCACGTCCCTGAAAAGCACAGGCTGCTGCATTATTGATGCACGGACAATAAAAACAGTGTGTGCCTTCCCTTTATTTATTAATTTGCTGTTGTTCTGTAATCACTGACTGATGCTTGTCTCAGGAGTGCCTTTCAGCTGAGGTGCCCCGGTAGCCCAGAGGCTGCAGAGCCTCCAGGCAGGGTGTGAACAGCAGCACGTCCTTCTCCAGGCCAGCTCCTGGCCCAGCCCAGCCGTGTTTATCCAGACTGCCAGGGGCTGACAGTCCCTTCCCACCGGCAGCGATGACCCGGGGATGGGTGAGGCAGAGGAGCAGTGCCCAGGGGGGTCCGGCAGCCCCCGGGCAGCCCAGCCTGGGCAGGAGCCACGGACACGCCAGGCTGAGCGGCTGCCGGGGGGGAGATGGGGCTGAGGCTGCCCCAGCACCCATTGTTATCTGAGCACAAGGCACCCCAAAAAGGCACGGACTGCACGAGCAGGGCCTCGGCTGCCAGCGCAGGGCTGTGCCAGGAGCCCGGGGCACAGTCAGGGCACTCCAAATTCCCTGAGCAGACACCGATACAGAGGGTAGGGCTGGATGGGATATTGGGCAGGAATTGTTCCTTGGGAGGGTGGGCAGGCCCTGGCACAGGGTGCCCAGAGAAGCTGTGGCTGCCCCTGGATCCCTGGCAGTGCCCAAGGCCAGGCTGGACGGGGCTTGGAGCAGCCTGGGACAGTGGGAGGTGTCCCTGCCCATGGCAGGGGTGGCACTGGGTGGGCTTTCAGGTCCCTTCCCACCCAAACCATCCTGGGATTCCATGACTGTGGCAATAAATTTTGACAAGATTATGACCCAGACCTCCCCCAGTCTCCCCCACCCCAGTAGGATGTGCCTGGAGGTCCCAGCACGGCTGCTTCCCCCCCGAGTTTCCCAAGCCTCCAGTGGCTGCCCTGGGTCACACAGGTGGAGAAGGAGCAGCCCAGCAAAGCCGGGATGTGTGCCCAGCCCTGCTCCATGGAGAGCAGCATCCCTGCTCCACACATCTGTAAAACCAGATTAAATACTGCTTAGTCACTTCCAGCAGCCATGGGAGAAGTGACCCAGAAATTAGCTGGAAAACATGACATGTATTCATCGTCGCTTCTGCTGCCACACACGGGTGAAACAGCCACCAGCAAAGAAAAAGAAGATTAATTTCTCCCTCCATTGCTCTCCTTCACCTCCTAACATGAGCTTCTTTCACATTTGAAGACAGTAGAACTTGTTTTGCAGAATTAAACCCACACATATGTAACAGGAAGTCTTCTGTTGTGGTCCTGGAGTCACCAAAACCATCCAGGACTTGCCCACATGGCAAAAATTCAAATCCTAATTCTGTCAATTAAGAAATGAAACCACCTCAATTCAGCCTTTTATATAAACACTCACTCAGGATAAGGCTGGATCAGCCTTAATCCACTCCCAGAGTGAACGAAACTCAACCAAACTTCAGCCAGTTCTCCCACACAAAGAGCCAATGAGGTTTAATTATCTGACCCAGGATTAATTACTACCTGTAAAGCGTGTTTTAGTCTGAGCCCATCCCCTGGAACAGGCCATGGCCATGCCCAAGAAGGTGCAGCAGTGAGGGATTATTTTATTTTAATGCAAACAGTCACAAATTCAGCCAAGACCCAAAAAACCCCCTTGGAGCATCCAAGTCAGTTCATTTTAACATTTCTTCACTCAGTTATATTTCCAGACAGAAAGACCCAGCAGGAGCATGTTTAATCTGAGCAGCATCTTGTGATGATTTATGTTAATTGATATTTAATGGGGTAATTTTAGCCTGGTGCCATTAGCTTTGAAACCTGAGAGATTAGAAAGATCTTACAGTAGAGCTTCTCCACGTACAGAGAAAATTGTGAAGGCAGAAATGCTGAAGTCTCTAGAAAACATTCAGCCAGATCTTCTGCAAAGTGGCTGAACAGAGATCCTGAAGAGGCAACATCTTGGGAATTGCTCCTGCTTGCACTGGACTAGTGGGAGATGGGGTGGGGGAAAGCAGCACAAACACGGGAAAGGGAGGGAGCATCTCTGAGCACAGAAATAGAAACCCAGGGAGTGTAGGGAGTGAGCTCATCACATCCCAGCACAGCAACTGTCATGAGGAGTCACAGAATCACAGAAACCTGGGAAATACACCAATCTGGGAACACTGAAATTGCATTTTTAATTTTATTCTCCCTCAGAGCAAGAGGAGTCAGTAAATCAGATGCTACAGGTCCTTGCAGCCTGGGAGACCTTCCCACACAGCAGAACAACCCCTAGTCAGGGATTCACTTTAAGAATCCCCTGTTACCTTGATAATTATTCCACTTTCACACCATTTAAAACCTAGCTGAGATGGGTAACCACATCTTTCAGTGCCAACCCAAAGGCACATTTTCCTGCGTTGCAAGTGCTCCGGGGCTGGAGCAGCCATCCAGAGGGTTTGCTCCTTCCTTCAGGAAAGGGTAGGCCACTGAAATCTTTTCCTCCTTATTTTCCCCTTCCCTGTGTGTCAGGATCACCTCTATCCTTTGTATTTCATAATGACAAACCCTTCCCTCCTCTTTCCCTAACAAGGCTGGTTATTTAAAACACTTTTAAGTATATTCCTTTGATTTGTACATTAATATTCTCCAGGCAGGGAAAAAAATAGGACAAAAACAGGACTTGCTCTGATGCGGGCTGCTCTTGTTGTTTACTCCTCATTATTGGCACCCCGAGTGCCTCTGTGGGGCACACAGACCCCGTCCCTCGGGGGCACCTGTCCCAGCCCAGGGGAGCTGCCAGGGCTCCCCCGACACGAGCGAGGCCGACGCGTTTCTCAGACTTGGGTTTCACAGCCAACACCTCGAACCTCCTCAGAGCCGCACACCAGAATTCCTGGGATGCCCCCGAGGGCAGAGGAAGGTGGCAGAGGGGCACAGAGGACGGCAGCCGGGCACGGAGGATGGCAGCCGGCCCTGGCAGCACCAGCTCCACCCGCAGCTCTGCCCTCGCTGGGTGGAACGGAGCCCCAGCGACCTTGGAGCGTTTCTGCTGAAGGCAACGGAGCTGAAGCGTTTCTTAGCCAAGAGCCTGGCTGGCAGAGGAGCTGGGCAGGCAGGGCACCCCGTGGGCCCTGGCACCACGGGAGCTGCCAAGGCCCTGGCACCGCCGCTCCCTGCACACCTGCCTTTGAAAGGAACGTACTCTGGGCAACAGCCCAGCACCGCTGCTTAAACACACGCGGCTTCCGACAGAATCTGGATCCAACTCACTTTGAGGACAGAAGGGCCCAAAGGAGGCACATCCCTGCCTTGCCCTGCTGCTGCTTGAGCATGAACCCATCTGCCCATCCCATTTCCCAGCAGCTGGGCTGAGGATCCAGCCCAGCACCTTCCCCTGCAGAGGTGGGAGCAGCTCAGCACCAGCCCAGGGTCCTCACCACGGGCATCAACCCAAACCCTCAGGAGGGCTGAAAGGGGAAAAAGGATAAGAGCATCCCAGCTGTTCCTCTCTAGGACCATCTCAGTTCATTTTTAATCTGCTTGGAAAGATTTGTGACCAGCACAGCACCCCCAAAACAGCCCCTTCTCCACCTGGGAGGAGTCACCAGCTGGCCCTCAGCCCCGTTGACCTCTTCCCTCAGAACAAAAACTCACTCTGTGTCACAACAATTCATTTCTAGTTTTTCTCAGCCAGCACAGATTTATCTGAATTATCACATCACTCATGGAAAACAAAGATACTGTCATGAAATGCAGATTTGAAGGAGAAAGGCATTCTGTGGATGAGGGAGGAATCCACCACCTGACAGAACTCCCAATTCAATGCCCTCCTTGTAGGGAAACACTCAATGCATCATTTCTGATCAATTGTACTTTCAAGTCACTTTCTTATTTATGGGTGACTGAGAAAACACTTGAGCTGGCAAAATAATCCACATTTGTTTGCACAGACAAAACCAAATTTAATAATGCAGCCATTTTTTAAAATAAATAAAGTCATGCATTACAAAAAGTGCATTTAGAGTCATTCTCTGTAGAAAATTCACAGCATGAGCTCCAAAGTGCTCCTTTCCCTCCTCTGAAGGGAAAACCTTTCCCAACGTGTACGTGATACACTTCATACTCCACTAATAAAATGAGCAGCACCTGGATTTCTGTTGCTCCTACAAATTTAGATTCATTAACAGCAAAAGTTCCACTCAGCTGCTGAGACCCAGAGCAGGGTCCTGGCAAAGGCTCACATCAGTGAGCAGGAGATGACTAAAAATTCCTTCTGCCACTCCTAGGGGCTATTTAACAGATTTGTGGGGTCTGGGGAGCTAGAAGGTGAAGATGGGAATTACTGGGGACAAAGTCAGACCTCAGACACTTCACAGCAGGAGAGAAACATTCCTTGGGAACTTTGAACCATGTAAAAGCACTGGAAGCACCCCTGGAGAGGAAAGCTGAAAGATTTTTTCCTTGAGATAACGTGCTGAGATTCAATTCAAAGGACAAATTCCCAAAGCACAGACATCACAACAGCTGAAAATCCATCTTACACCAGTAACATCCACCCCAAACCAGTTGGAATCATTCTTACCTGCACCGAGGTTCCTTCCCCTGAGCTGCTCTTCCTCTCCCACCACTCTACCCTCCCCACCCCGCTCCTCTCTCATTTATCCCCACCCTCATTAGCCCCTTAATTGACACCACCCCTGTCAGGCCTCCCCCGCTCAGCTCCATTCCCCACCTGCTTTTCCCTGCTGCATGGCTGCCTGGGGCCATTGCTGGGTTCTCCTTCCTTCCTTGTCTTTTCTAAAGGCAGCAACATCAATTCCCTCCTGTGCTGGTGTTTTGAACCTCGCAGTTTGAAGCCCACTTTTGTCAGTGAACAGCAAGAGGTGCTCGAGGAGTCCCTTTGCTCCTTATCCCAGCACACGGACCTGGCACCCAAAATGCTGGAGAAACAAGCAGGAGCTGCTGCCACGACCCACTGCTCCTCCGAGGAGCAAACTTCTCCTCCGGGGATGCTGGGAGCGTGCCAAGGAAGCCAGGGTGAGGATACCCAGCCTTGGTAACAAGGAAGGAGGAGAAGAAGGTGTCCATGGGAGCACACCCAGCTGGGAAGGATGCTGGGTGACTCTCCCAGGGATTCCCACTCTGGAAGTTCCCTCCCAGCTTGTGGGAGCTGGCAGAGGCCCTTCCCTTACCCTGCTCTGCTCTCGCAGCTCCAGCTGCAGGAGGCAGATAACGCATCTTGCCCGAATCCCTTTGTTTTTCCTGCTTACGCGGGAATTCTTCAGCGCAGCGATGGGCCCACGGTGTCCCTAAAAAAAGCCTCCAACGATGGGGTTGGGTTGGGGCTTTCCAGCCAAATGAAGCCCCCCAAAGCACCACCCACAAACCCCAAACCAGCTGGCACCAAACCAGAACGGTGCCTGCTCCCCTCACAGCAAACCCTCTGATGCTGTTTACCTTCCCTGTGCTCCTGCAAAACGCCTCAAGAATTATTTTTGTGCCTCCTTATGAATTTCAATAAAACCCCAAACCTGATAATGTTGCAATCACATATAATCATTCATTTATATTTATTTATTTATTTATTTTCTAATATATTTTATGTGTGCCCTGAATTTAATTTTGTCCCAAAATGCCCTTGGGGGATTTGCACAGTTATTTTAATAGTCCTAATTTTAAATTCATTTAAATGCATTTATGCACCTTTAGACTGAACTCATTCAGGCATTTACACCACAGTAATGAATTGTAGGACAGCAGTGTAGACACAGAAAGAAATTCTTTCCTTCTGTAGAGTTTATACTTCTAAATTCAATCATGGGGCTCATTGGCATGCAAAGAGTCCAGGGACCTTTGTTAAACGACGACATTTAACGAGAAATGTTTGAGAAGATGCACACTGAGAAAGTCTCTCCTATTTGAATGTCAGGAAATTAGAAATATTCTAATGAATTCCGTTTTTTCACATCTTTCATCAAAGCCTTTGTAAAAAAGGTCACTATCTTCACTTGTTATTTTAAAAAGCCTCCTGCAATTTGCCTTCCTACCGTAATTAGAGGGAAAGTTCCCACAGCACCACACCACAACAATCCGGGGGGACTCTTCTTCCTCCTGATTGTCAACAAATTTCAGCTTCCGAAGGCAAGAATGGTGAATTTTAGAGGCATAATGAGGCTGATGGTCACAGCCAACATTATATAAAGTATTTACATTTCATGCTTTCTCTGAACCGGGAGCTCCCTGAAGCCTGGCAGCCTGAATATGCTGAGATGAATTATTATTTTATTGACATTTTCAAACTACTCCTCTCTTTTATATTTTTCCTTTAGACAAAACTCTTTCAAACCCCTTTGCCGGATCTGACCCACATTTCAAAGAGGTTCCACTCCGCTGCTCTCGCTGCGGTGACTCCCAGCTGCAGGAGCTCGCTCACAGCCAAGTTTTTCATCTCCTTATTGCTCATTCAGGTTTCATCCCAGCCCCGAGAAGCCGGGAGCTGTTGGATCCCAGGGATCTTTGATGGCTCTGGTAGCGCTGGTTTAATGCAGACCAACAATCAGCACTGTGTCCCCAGGGCAGGGCTGTCCCCAGGGTGCAGGGCCTGGCCCGGGGGTGCTGCTCCCTGGGAACACGGGATGCAGGGGAGGAGATGCTCCAGCCCTGCTGCCTGGAGCAGCCAGGCAGAGCCAGAGGAAGGAGTCCACAGTCACCCGGGTCAGACCATGGAGTTCTGGGAATGAGCAGTGCCAGTGCCATGGGCTCAGCCTGTCCTTGCTGAGGGCTGGGATACGGGGACGTGCCCGGCCTGCTCCTCCTGGGAGCACCTCAGTCCCACCCAAACGGGAGCATCTGGTGCTTACTGCGAACAGAATCCACCTCCAGCCCTGTTTGAGGCAGCCCAGAGCAGCTGGGGCTGCCCCTGGATCCCTGGCAGTGCCCAAGGCCAGGCTGGACACTGGGGCTTGGAGCACCCTGGGACAGTGGGAGGTGTCCCTGCCCATGGCAGGGGTGGGATGGATGGGATTTATGGTCCATCCCAACCCAAACCATTCCATGGTTCTGAGATCTCTTTCCCTGTCCCTTCCAAAAGGCTCCAGCCTTGCTGGGCTCCTGTAGCAGCCCTGCGAGGCCTCACGGAGGGTTTCTTGTGATTACCAAGAAATCAGGCCCTGAGAAATAACTCCCAGACATTCCATCTGCATTTAAAAGTCAAGTTCAATCTTCCCTTATTACAGCTGCAAAACCCCTCACTATCTAATGCAGATAAAGTAACAAAGCTGCACTTCCAATGATTGGAACTAAATGCAGTTAACCTTAAAAAGTCACTTTTACAAACAGAGCAGATTTATCTGGATTTAAATTTTAGTTCTTGTGCAAAGGCTTAAGAACAGGTTCCTCCCCATTATTCAATTTAACAATAATAATAAAAACCTCCATGACAACTATAACAAAAAAGACTCTGATAAAGCCTGAAACCTTTTTGATAATGAAACATACAATTTCCCTGGTTGAAGCACAATTCCCAAGGGAATATTTTAAAAAAGATACAGAAGAACTGTCATCTCCCAATTGTTAATGGAAAGAACCGCATGTGAGAACGGCACATGGGAAAAAAAATCAACTTTGAGAAAAGCTAAAGAAAAAATCACGGGTGGGAAAGATGAGACAACTTAACTGCAGTGTCTCATTAGGGCAATTACAGAGGCAATAAAACGAGGGAGAACTGGGAAGGGCTCCCAGGCTGGGCTCAGGGTGGGTTTCACCCCGAGGGGAGATCGGTGCCGCCTGGGCCTTTCTGGGGTGCGGATCCCTCTCCAGAGCTGGCACTGCTGCTCTGCTCCTGCCGCATCCCGGAGCCCCCCAGCACTCCCTGCTTTCTGAACGGGTCCCTGATCGCCCGTCCCTAATGTCCCTTTAGGACGGTCACTGGGAGCAGAGGAAGGGACACAGGAGAAGCAGCCACGGACCGGGGCTGCTCCTCCCCTCGCTCAGCTCCACCTTCATCTCCCGGGTGTTCTCATCCGTACCTCATCACCACAGCGCCGGGGAGGACCGCAGACTCTGTGAGGGCATCGAGCACTTGGGATGCCAGAATAACCAGCCAAGGCCCTGGGTTAGGGAATGAACGCAAGAGAGGGTTGGGAAGTGCCAAAGCAGCCCCGGGATGGGTGCACAGGCCCTGGCTGAGATCGGGATGGTCTCCAGCACATGGAATTATCCTTCCACACTTTACTTCATACAGCACAGGAGTATCACTTTGTACCACTTACGGTTTTATTCATCAGCTTTTTGTATCAATGAGTGTTTTTACATCAGAGAGCAGGAGATCTCTTTACTTTTAACGTGTCTCCCTTCACTTCTCAAAGCGCCAAAATGAATGAAAGTTTTTAAATTGCCTATAAAATATATGGTTCACAAGCCTAGGTTCTTTCCTTGACTGGAGAAAGGCATGGGAAATGTCCTGAGCATCCCAGAGCACATTTTACTGCTGTAGCCATTGTATTTGTGTGACTTTTAATATCCCAGCTCCTGTAGCCAGGAGTTACCCTGAGAACCTCCACTCTCATTAAAATAACTGTTCAACCACGGGTTTGTGTTTTGGGGTTTGAGGCTGGTCTATGTCTGCAAGGTTTTAAGAAATTTGTATTTTTAAGTATTTTTTCTATCCAGGTAGGGGGCTTTTTTACAAAAAATGCCAGTTCATGGATTCCAAAGAGTGCGATCACATCTTAAATCAAGCACGTGGTCCCACTCCTGCCTTTTCCTGGATTTCTCTAGTTGTGGCTTTTGGCTGCAGTCTCACAGGACCTCAGAGGTGCTGCTGGTCACAGTCCCCAGCCAGGCTGTGATCTCTAATCCCCACAATCATGTTCTTGTCAACAAGGTGGGAATTTAAAATCCCATTTGGAGAGACAGAATGATAAAGTGCAAAGTGGGGGGAAAAAATCACCTCATCAACCTGAGAAATTCATTCTAACACAAAGAAAAACCAATAATACTGGGATATATTGATCTGCTCTCAGGATCCATCCCAGCAATGCCCAAAATCCCGGCGGGCTGGGTTTTGGCTCAGCAGTTCAAGCTGACATCAGTGAGCTGGGCCTAAGAGGCTCCAGCACAAGGCTGTGTGAAGCTGCCTGAGCAGGGCTTTCCTGCTGCCACGGCGGGATCAGCTTTGTCAGGCAGACATTAAAGATCTCATTGATCCCCTCTGTAGTGCCAGGGAAAGGCTCTAATCCTCGGGCAGGTGTGGGATTCTCACAGCTCTGCTCCTTCGGCTCCTGCCCAGGGCCAGGCCCAGCACAGAGGTTCTGTTCTGCCAGAGCACAAACCAGGTTTCACCTCAAATATTCCCAGATCCCATTCTCTGGATGCTGTTGGCAGCACCAGCACATGCACCTGACCAAACCCACCAACACTTGATTGCCAAAATACCGGGCACGTTCTCCCTGTCCCCTGGGGCTCCCCAGCCAGGGGATGGGACTGGAAACTCAGCAGTGCTGGCAGCCAGAGATCAATCCCCGTGCAAAGTGCCCAGGGTTCTCTGCTGCATGAGCAGCCACTTCATGAACACTGCCAGGAGTCTAACAGGATCTCTCCTTCCAAAGCTCTGGATCAAAATGTGGGGCTGGTTATTTCCAGGTAGAGTTTGTGTTTGTCTCTGACGGAACACGAGCCAAACCCCAAGGTAATGGCCCTGCCATTGTGCTACAAACCCACTCCAGGCCAAACCCAGCTCTTTATGCACTGTCACTACAATAATTTGTATATTTTTACTGTTCTGTTGGCAGGTAGAAGCCCTGGTTGAGGTCAAACCCTTCCTGGACATCTCTCCCAACACAAATCCTTAGCACAGTCCTCATGGTGAAGGATTTATACCCAACACACAAATTCTGCTGAGGTACACACCCATTCCTATGACAGGGTGTATTTTATAGATCAAAAAACCCCAAACAATGTCTTCCAAATATATCTCTTGTATCAGTGACGCCCGAAATGAGGATGAGCAGCATGGCTTTAAAATAAAACGGGAAGGGCTTTGTGGGTTTGGCATCTGCCAAAGGATTCAGGTTCAATAGCACAGACACCACTTTGCCAACTGTTAAGGAAAACAGATTCCAGTTATACCACATTTTGCTTGATTTATGTGAGCACTGGGAGAAAGATGAGAGGGAAAAAATAACCTGGAAAGAA
>VWZW01007907.1:143246-414737 GCA_013397115.1 Edolisoma coerulescens
GAGCGCCCGCCAAAGGCGCTGCGAGGGGGATGCTCGCTCAGCCCCGCTGGAGCAGCAGCAGCAGCAGCAGCAGCAGCAGCATCCTCCGCCTCGCTCTCCCGGCGGGGAGCGGAGCGCCGCGGGCTCCCCCGCTCGCGGAGCCCGGCAGTGCCACCGCGGGGCTCGGGGACAGCCGGGGACAGCGGGAGCATCCAGCCGGCCCAGGGCAGCCAAAGCAGCAATCCGGATTGTGACATGGGAACGAGATTCTCCGCCCGCCGAGGTGGGTGCCAATGGAGCCGGTGAGCAGGAGGAGGAGGAGGAGTTTGGGTGTGACCCCGTACTCCCAAACCCGAAGTAATGCAGCTGATCTCGTTCTATTTTAAGATCTCCAGACCCATTTTTCTTCTGCACACCCAGATCTCGAGGATGCTGGAACATCCTGGTTTTGTTCCCTTCACCCCAGAACTCTGGCACCCAAAGGGACACCACCTGTTGCCATTCCCTTCTGACCAGTAAATCTATACCCTGCCACATTCCCAATTTCAGACTAATGCAGGATGCATCTCTCAGATGCTCCCACGAGACCAAGCACATTTTTTGGAGAAAACCTTTAATTCCTCCTTCATAAACAACAGATCCGATGTAGCTGCTGTTCATCATTTGGCCCCTAACACACTCTGGACCAGCAGCACCCCGTGTGTCATAACCTGCCCAGTCACAGAATCACAGAGTGGTTTGCATTGCAAGGGACCTTAATGACTGTCTCATTCCACCCCTGCCATGGCAGGGACACCTCCCACTGCCCCAGGCTGCTCCAAGCCCCAATGTCCAGCCTGGCCTTGGGCACTGCCAGGGATCCAGGGGCAGCCCCAGCTGCTCTGGGAATCTGTGCCAGGGCCTCCCCACCCTCAAATCACCCACACATCTTAAAAAGGTGATTCCCTTTACATTGCCAGGCACAGAATGGGTTGGGTTGGAAGGGACCTTAAGGACCACCCAGTTCCTCGGAGATTTTCCGTAGTGCTCTCAGACTTCCACTCCTCTCCCAGTCTCTGCCAGTGGGGTGGAGCTGAACCAGCATCCATCCCCATCCCTTGCACCCACATCCAACTCCTCACATCGCTTCATCTGCTGCACAGTGGGATTTCCTTCCCAGTTCTCCCTTGTTACACCAGCTCCATCCCCTTTTCTGTCTCAGTGTGCACATCCAGGGAGAGCTCTTTATGCTTATTTACCTCTTGCCCACTTAGAGCTTCTCAGCCAGAACCTTACCTCTGTTTGTTATTATTAAAGATTCTGACTCTTGTGATTGGAGCCTCAAGTTTGCCTTAAGTGCTCCCGTTCAGAAACGATGTGGAGATAAATCACTTTTTCTAATAAATCTCATTGTTTTGCAGGAAGTCACCTCATGATTTTGAAAGCTTCCTGGTTTGTGTTGGTTTTTTTCCTTTGGGCAAATCTGCAGTTACTCACATATGATCACATAAACTCTTGTCCTCTGAAAGTCACAGAAAACCCATCTGCTCTCTGCTTCATCCTGCTCTTCCTCACACCTTGGTTTACCTAAAGAACCAGTCTCCAGATTCCACACCAGATTCCCTAAGGAGCACAGGGACTGCTACAGCTGATCAAGGCAGACCCAGGGTCCAGCCCAGCCCAGTAGCTTGTCTTGGATTAGCAGCAGATGTATCAGAAGAAAAGGACTGAGTTTTGCAGTATGCAGATATCTTTAATCTCTTCCTGGGTTTATTGCTTTAAGCCCTGAAGCATGAAAGATTATTCTAATTACATTCCAAGAATTGATACAGTAATCATTACTCTGGATACTCCTGATATCCATAAAAGTGCCCAGTTCCTCTCCCACTCTTGCTGAGGACTTGGCTGCTGTGCTAACAAGGGCCACTGGACATCTCCTGGAAAATCCTGTTCATCAGTTCTCAATTTCCTGCCTTTTAAGTTGAACTCTTCAAACTGGCAATGATCTCCCTCTCATCGTACCTGAGCTCCATCCACTCTGTGCTCTGAGCTACCTACACCCAATCTGGCCCTCTCCGACAGGAAACTAAATATAATAACAGCCTGTGCATCTCTCACTGCTGTGTTTTCCTTGGGAGAAATATCAGACTCGATGATCTGAAAGGCCTTTTCCAACCAAAATGATCCTGTCATTCTGTGATTTCATTGGGATTGCTGAATACCTGGGGTGAGGCAGCACTGACTAAACCCAGCAGTGAGTGTGTCACACCTGTGCTGAGCCACATCCCCTGTCCCACTGCAACTAAAGAATTCCTCCCCTCCCTCCAGGCCCACCACAACAGCCACACTCAGAGCATCAACCAGCAGTTCCTAAGGAAAACTGAGTCATGTCCACTCCAGCCTGAGCTCCCCCCTCTCAGAGCCAGCAGTGTTTCCACTTATGCCACGCTCAGTCCCGGGAAAGCTGCAGCCGTGATCCTGAACGGCTCAGGAGGGGTAAAGCAGTAAAGCAGCATTTTATGTCTTTAGTGGGCATATTGACAGAAGCACATGGAAATGGGGAAAGTCATTGCAGTGTGACATTGTGTGTTTCACTTCTCCGTGAGTCACTCGTGTGCCAAACCCAGCTCCCAGCACAAGAGACCGAACGCATTCTTCACCTTCAGCCTTGCAGCTCTGTCCTCACACCTGCACGGGCTGGAGACCTCCTGGGACTCGAGTGAAGCAATTCTGCTTTTCTCACCAAAGAATGACACGCCAGGGAGCTCGGCACTGGGCTTTGATGCACTGCTACCACTCCAGGGAGGCCCAGGCACCCAGAACAAAAGCCCCACCTGTGTCTCTCCACCCACAGCACCCTCCCATTGCCTGAGGCTCTGCAGTGCTGGGGACACAGTCCATCTCCCCCTGGGGAGATTCACTTCACCAAAAAAAACCCCCCAAAAAACCTCAGAACAAAACAAAAATTCACCAGAAAAAGAAACCAAACCCAACAAACAAACCCAACCCAAGCCCGATCTTCTTAGCAAGAGAATTTGTTTAGAAGTAAATGCTGACTAAACACATCCAAGAGAATATTCATAACCATTTCTTAACTTGCCTGTCAAATAAGATCATGGATTCAGCCAAATTGCTACTGGATAAGCAAAGACTTTGCCAGAAAGGAAGCGGCCTCGTCGCTGGCATCCTTCAGGGGTGCGATCTCCATTGCAGGGGGATCTACTGTCAGAGCTGCTGTATAATTAAACACTGCTTTTATCTGGGCAGCTGGCAGAGCAAACACAAAATCCTGTTACAGCCGACCAGTGGAAGCAGCCTAAAGAGTGATGGACCAGAAGGAAGGAGGAATAAAACAATCTTTCAAATATTGGAGATGTGGCAGAGGCTGCCGTGCAGGCAGAGGTCAGCTTGGACAACTGTAATGGACGTGGTACAAGCAATTAATTTGTTGGGTGAAGTCAGGCTCGGGAAAGCAGCCAGAGCTCCTGCTTATCTGGTGTTCAGAAAATAATGGATTTTTGGAGCAGAGGCCAGCAAAAAGCTCAGATCCTTAACTCGGGGCTTTGTTGTTGCTGTTTACAAAGAGAAGGTGTCAGTGAGGCTCTGGTTTCCAGGGAGGACAGGGGACAGCAAATTCCCTTCAAGGATATGGTCGCTTAGATACCTTGCTAGATCCTTATTTATGTAAGAGAAACATTATTTTTGTATTTGTAGCTTATTGAATTATAAAATATTAAAATATATTAAAATTATAAATAGATTTTAATTTATGAAATATATGAAGTTATTAAATCTACAAGACATTATGGATTGTTTCCAAGAAAAAACTGCAATGAACACCTTGTGCTAAATGAAGTCTCTGGGCTTAATTCTCTGTGGCAACACTGGTGTGACCCCGTGGAAGACCAAAGCAGCTCTGAAAGCCAACCTCAGCCATCCCACAGAGAGAAACATTTCCCTTCCTTTGATGCTCTCAAAGGCCCACAACATCACACACAGAGCTGTCTTCCATTTCCAGGCACCTCCTGGGTGCTGCCTCTGCTTTAGGGAGCAAAAGGCTCTGGGAGGAGGAGGAGGAGGAGCCCTTGGCTGTGAGCTGAGGCCAAGCTGGTGGCACTGGGACCAGGCCGGGCTGGGGGCACTGGGACCAGGCCAAGCTGGTGGCCATGGGACGAGGGCGGGCTGGTGGCCATGGGACCAGGCCAAGCTGGTGGCCATGGGACCAGGCCAGGCTGGTGGCCATGGGACCAGGCCGGGCTGGTGGCCATGGGACCAGGCCAAGCTGGTGGCCATGGGACCAGGCCAGGCTGGTGGCCATGGGACCAGGCCGGGCTGGTGGCCATGGGACCAGGCCAAGCTGGTGGCCATGGGACCAGGCCAGGCTGGTGGCCATGGGACCAGGCCAAGCTGCTGAGGGATGAACCTTCCAAGAGTTGCCTCTCCATGGGAGCAGGCTCCGTGCTAAAGGAGCAGCTCAGGCAGAAGGTGCCACTGCTCTGTTCTTTATTGTAAATTACTCTCTCTTCTGTCGTATCCTGTGCATGAGGAGCTTGGCATCCTGGAAAAGGAATTTCTGATAATAATAAAAAAACCCCACACTCTAAGATTTTGCAAGTGCAGAGATGGTGAATTTTGTAATTTCAGTGCAGGTTGTTTATGTAAAATACCACCAGACAAACACAGAACCTGCAGCATAACCAGGGGAGAACACTGTCAACAAGTCCTGGGTTCTTCATTAGTTTGTTTCGGTTTTCAAACTGTAATTGTCTCCATCAACAAGACCGCTTCAGAAATGACTAAAAGTGAATTCAGAATCAAATAAAAAATTTTGTAAATACCAGTTTTAAAGCCAAACTTGCTGTATTTTGGAAACCAAAACATCCAATCTGGGCTTGGCAGTGCTAGGTTTACCATTGGACTGATGATCTGAACCTAGATCTCAATGATTTTGTGACTGTGTAGCACAGGTTAAAGGAGTCCCAGGGCAGGGGTCAGGTACCACCAGGGAAAGATCCAAATGGCAGGGGAGGAAGGCCCTTGCTCTTCCCAAGAGGAATTTTTGGGTGAGCTCTCAGCAATTCCCCCTTTCTGAGCAGGAGCTCAGGTCACCCCGGTCACCTCTGCCTCGGGGACAGAGGAGACGTGCGACATTTCCCACCAGCCCACAGAGAGCTCCCACCCCCTGCAGCCCCATCAATCCCTGTCCCGGGCTCTGAAAGCCATCCAAGCATTTGAGAGGAATGGATCAATCAATTACACAGGAGACACTTTCAAACCGTTCCTTGGAGATCACAAATCTTTCAAGCAGGCAGCTCTATTAGATGGGCACTTCAGCCAAATCATTAAACTTGCTGCCAGTCACAGGGAACAATAACTTCTTCTTTCCAAACACTTATTATTCTCTCAGTTACTTATTTACTAAGAATATTTTGATTTGCTTAATGCTTGGAACATCTTCCTCCAATGCTGAATTGGAAATGATGGAATTGAACATTCAGGATAATTAAATAAGACAGCTTTCTCCAAATAATAATAGTGTTGTAATGTCAGACAATAAACCAGCCAGCACAGGCAGGTCTCCTCCTCCCCTTCTGGCTGTGCTGCCTGGAATTTTCTAAGGGACAAAGTGGCATTAAAGCTGATGGAATCACTCAGGATGCTCTTGAGAGGCTTTTCCCTCCCAGCCACGAGCGCCCCTTTTCTGTCCTTCACAGCTTCACCAAATTTTAAGCAAAACACTTCAAAAATATTTGACAGATATTTTTTCCCCAAAGAATTCCGACAGAAAATGCTTTATATATTCCTGACAAATACCTTTAACTGGTGCCATCTGTCCCAGCCCCTGGTGAGGGCATGGCACTCGGTTCCCTTCAGAGGAGACCAACACACAGCACACCCTTGTGAAGCTTCGGGCATCCTCCTCCTGCCAGCCTCTGGGGGAGATTTCCCTGGAACACCCCAGTGCCTCCTTGGAAAGCACCATCCATCCTGCAGAGCCCAGCACGGACAGCACCAAGCCGGGATTGTTCCTCATCTGGTTCCGCTCCCCCACATCCCGTGCTGCAGCCCGGACGCTGCCAAAGGGGATCCCGTTGGGATGGGCAGAGCTGCAGTCACCGCGGTGCCAACGGACCCACCTCGCTCACATCCCTGTAAACGAGTCCCTGAGATTCTGCCGTTGCTGCCCAGAAATTAATTACTCTTCATTACTCTTTTTTAATAGCACGGTGTGCACAACAGCACAGGGATTCTCTGAGGAATGACTTTGCCTGCATCGAGTGTGGGTCAGAAAGGCTTTGTTTGGAAACTACTGCCAGAGTTTATGAGGTCACTGCTCATTTCATACCAGCAATAAAGGCTTGGACACGAAGTCACAGACCCATGGAATCCCAGACTGGTTTGGGATGGAAGTGACCCTAAAGACCATCCAGTTCCAAACCCTCTGCCATGGCAGGGACACCTTCCACAGGACACCTTCCATAACCACGTTTTCACACACACTCACACCTTCCTGACTTTCAGACTGTGTCCTTTTGGGAATTTAATGATTTTTGTTGAATTGAAAAGAGGTCACTTTTACCAGAGAAAAGAAAATCATCCTGGGAACTTCAGAGATTTTGTTGTTTGCTGTAATAGAGTTACAGAAAACTCCAGTTCCTGCTAAGGAGGAACTTAGGCACTGAATACATTCCCCTTTGGACCAGCCCAACCCAGTTAGTCCCAAAGCACTGAGCACTGGCTGCTATTCCCTAACTGCCCGGGAGCAGCAATCCCGGTGGAGTCCCCACCCAGGAAGGTGCCGTGGTACCCAATCCTATCACAGCTGGCACTCTGCTTAATTAGTCCTGACAAATCTTGATAATGAATCATTGAGAATATGAGTTAAGCATGAAATAAAGCAAACAGCAAGGATCTTATGTAATTCTTCCTACTTCAATGGCTGCAGGAATTGAGTCATGAGATTGTTTTGGAACATTTTATGACAGAAGTCAGGAGAGCTCTTTGTAAATGAAGTTTTCACTTTTTTCTTTAAGGACTCTTCATGGCTGTGCACATTTTGTACAAGTGCAGATCCTCTCCTCATCTCTTTTATTTATTCCCTCGATGTCCTTTCTCATTCATTTTGTAGCAAGCCTGGTCTGTGCAAGGTTTTACCCCTGTGTACAACAGCAGCAAACTCAGGCAAAATACATCGACAGCCCAGTCTCCCCAGGCAATGCTAACAGCTCCTTTCTGTTGATGTGGGTTTAGGGTATAGATTTTTACCTTTATTCACTTGCTTTGATAGACTGAATATCAGACAATCATGACTTCTCCCCATTTTCTGGTACTTAACCATGACTTTCTTTCATGCCCTATTATACTCCATGAAGTGAATTTTTCCCTGGCTTCACCTCTCTCAACACTCACCCTGTGGGCCTCTAGATCTTGGTGCTCATCTCCGGGGAAGCCAGCACTGGATCATGCTGTGCCATGCTGCACCACCCCTGCTTTGTTGGGGCACAGGGACAGCTGGGTCATTGATGGGTCTTGCTCCATCCAACTGCACCGTGTGAGGCCATGGAAAAGCCTCTCCAAGGTATGGGTGGGAGCGTGGTCTTGGAACACAGGGTTGAGCTCAGGGTCTACCCAGCAATTTTTGACTCTCCAAGACTCACTGTGTTTTCCACAGAAAGAAAAAACAATTTACAGGGACTGGGAACATCTCCATCACCCATGAGCTGCTCTAATAATATTGTTTTGTTTGAGGTGCCTCGTTATTGTAATGACTGAAATCAGATTTTTCAAACCCCATTTAGGGCTTTGGGAAATGTTGTTGAATTTCCTCTCTCAGGAAATCCTGGGCTAATAAGAGCTTTCTAGACTGGTTGCTTGAGCTAAAGGAGTAGAGAAAGGAACTCAAAATAACCTGGAGTTACTGCAGGACAAAATCAAAACTGTCATTATTTAACCCTCTTTGTCGGGAGCAGCAGGGCACTGATGGAGGCTTTAATGAGTTCCAAAGGACTGGGCTTCAGAGGAGGCACTCCCAGGTGCAGGAATTGTCTGAAAGTAGGTGAACTACTTTTAGTGAAGCACCGGCGGGGTGGGCTGGCAGTCTCAAAGCTGATCCACTTCCACTGAGGTCGGTGAAAACTCATTAATTTCAAAGATTGGAGCATTAATTCGAAATCTGTTGGCAGAGCAGGGGGAGCCAGTCTGGAGAATTAAAGAACACGAGGACAGAGGACATCCTGGCCGAGTCCTCACACGGGTCCTGGCGCTGGGGACAAGCAGAACCAGGTTAAGCTCCTTACACAGGAGAGTCAGTGGGCCACAAGGGTTACAAACAGGCTCTGTGTGTGTGTATCAATATTTTTACACCCAGAGAAAATGGATTTTATCCTCAATTAGTCCAAATCGAGGACTGCCCTTAGCAGGGCGTTCCGATGGCTCAGGATTCGCCGCGGTACAAATTGTGATGCCTGAGGGTTAAAGAGGGGAACTGCCTCAATACCCTCCCAAAAATTCCATCCAAACCTCGGCCACACTGATGACTCCCTTTGGGAGGCAATTATTGTTAACCGCAAACCTGGTGGAAGAGGCACAAAGAGTTAGAAAAGGCTTTTATGAGGTACAGCGTGGACAGGGGTGGCTGTGTCTGCACAGAGCTCTCATTTTCCAGCTTGCTGGCACTTGACTTCTGTTAGGCCCTTCAAGGGAAACAAAACACTTTGTCTGACCCAAACCAAACATATTGGAATGACTGCTTCAAATATCTTCCTTATTTTTTCCAACTAAATGGAAACAAATATTATAATTTCTTGATATTATTAGGGCATTTTGTTGAAAAACTATGTCAGAATGTTTCTGTTTTCTGTGCAAGCTGTAATGCAGCCCTGGCCCTCCTGGAGCTGTCCCTGAGGGCCGTGGCCGTGTCACCAAGCAGGGGCTGGGCTGCAGAGTGAAGGTCCTGGCTCAGGACCTGGCATCCAGCTGGACACAGCCCTGGGGTTTGGTGTGGGCTGGCTCTGCTCCGGCCTGGATGTCGGTGGATCGTGTTAGGGATGCTGCCAGACCCACCTCCCATCTCAGTTATCCAAAACAAATCCATTTTCCTCGCTTCAAAATGACCCCCCAGTGAAAAGCAGGGCACGGGAAAGGGGGATTTGGGGGGATTTGTGCAGGAAATGCTCCCCCAGCTGCTGGTGCTGCTGCAGGCCCTGGCCTGGCTCCATCTCTGCCGTCCCCCGAAGCCAGGCCTGGGCCCACCCTGAGAGCGCAGCACGAGGGGCCTCCCGCAGCCATTCCTCGTTTGTAACCACAATTAAATATTGAGGCAATAGTGTCAAACAGGACATTTCAGCCGGCCCCTTTCCCAGCCCTTCCCAGATGTGAAAGGAGCTGCTTTGTGCCGAACACCTTCAGCAAGGATTGTTTTATTGTGATATGCAGAGCTGTAACCCAAATCTGATACAGATATTGGATCAAACCTTGTACTCCGTGGCAATCTAATTTTATCCTGACATGTTGATTGCTTGCTCTTCATCTGTGGCTGCTGTCCCAAAGGGGGCTAAGTGAGAGGAGCTGCGGGTTTTTTTTTTCCTCTCCTGTACGAAGATGACACGAAATAAATTCAGAAGAACACACACAAGAACAATGTGGGGTTTGTTATTCACAAGACAGCTCTGAGAAGGGAAAAAATTGGAGCTGAGATTTGTGAAGGATGGTACGAAATATGATGGAATTTGTGACTAATAAATCACACAGAACCACTCCAAACCAAGGGAACCGGTCCATGTAGGGGCTTTTAAAATCCCTCTGTATTGTTCTCCCTGCTTTCCGTCAGGTGGGAAACATGGAATTTCCTGGAAAAGCCAGGCCTGTGACTCATGCCATCTACGGACATGGTAATGGGGAATTTACAGCTCATAGACCAACCAAATCCAACCCCAACATTCAGGTGCAGTGTTCCCTCAGGGATCTGGAATTTTGAAGTAAGGAATGTCCCTCAGAGGCACATGCAACACCTTTAGGAAGGGATGCAGAGCTTTGCCACAGTGAGCAATTAATTACCGATCATTTAAATAAGGGCTTGCAAAAATTAAAAGGATTTTCACATATTTCCATGGATATCAAACTCCAAGTATAAAACTGAGCGATGCCAGCAAGGGGCACAGCACCAGACTTGAACAGCAAAAACAACAAGAGCTCTTGAGAGCACCAGAGCAAAGGCAGACAGGAGCAGAAACAAGACCCATGTCAGCCAGAAAGCCACAATCAGGAGATCCCTGGGTGAAAAGCACCTCCCTCACTCATATGTTAATAGAACAGGTCCCAAATTAAATAATTTTTCCCTATTTAGCTCTGTTACAGCCCCCAGTGCAGAGCTCCCGCTCTCCCCAGTTTGAACCCTCACTGCAGGGAAGGATCCCTGGCCCATCTCTCTGTGCATTCCCCTGGAGGTCACAGGTTCAGTTCAGCAAATATTGGTCCTGCTAATGAAAGAGGAAAGCCTGATGTTGATATTTGCAGAACCAAAGCGCTGCCCTTAATTTTCTTGCAAATATTTAAGAAAAAAGTCAAACAAGCTCACCAGCCCGTCAGGAAAACATTTGCACCACTGACAACCCAGAATTTCTCACTGAACCTCTCTCACTTCTAATAACCCCAAACTTAGAAGTGTTTCTTAATTTTAGCGAGTTTTTTTTCTCTTGACCCAGATACAAACAAGCTTTTACTACTGGGAAATGCAATGTTCATGCAGCAGTGCTAAACCCATCATTTATTTTTGTATTAAACTCGGAGAGTTTCTCTCCTTCCTCTTTAATTACCCACCTTGATGGTGCTCTGCATTACCTCTAAGTTTAGAAGGTGTCTTATATTCCCACTCTGGATCTCCAGTAGCTCAGGGTCCAGCTCTGCCTAAATCAAACTGAATACTTAAGACACACCGGTGGTGGCTCAGGGTTGGCATGAGTAGACAAGAATAAAATTGCTTTTTATAAGGTTTTTATGAAAAGCAATTCAGTTTGGGGAAGCAGAAGATGAATTAAAAGAGTGATGCTGGACTGTGTGTTGATTGCAGACAGCTAATTTAATTAGAGAGGGCTGATGAGTGCAAGGCAGTGCTGGCTGGAGACTCCATGTGGGCTCCAGCTCTGGCACAATCATGGAGAAAAATCGATAGTCTCAACACATCCCTTAACTTTTCTGGTGGTTTGACTCATTTGCAATTTTCCTCTTCATGCTCTTTGAGGGGAAAAAAAGAAAAAATGGAATTTTGGAGAAGAGAGGAACAAGTAAAAGACAGGCAAACCCATGAGAGCACTTACAGAGGAAAAAACCTTCCTGTGTTTCTTGTGTTTTCTCCATAACTTTTCCATTTACACCCGGTAACTCCAGCAGCAGGGGTTACATAAGGCAGCCCCAGGCCACCAGAGGCTGCTCCCAGCTCCCTGCACTTCCAGAGGGCAGAGCCTGCCCAGCCTTGGCTTTGGGGAACCACAAGAGTGTGCAGGAGGTTTTAGGGTTTCTAACCAAGACATTAATTCTAAACAGGAATTCTAATTCAATCCCATAAATCACCAGCTTCCCATCAAAGCAACGCTTGAGAGTGGGCAGGATAAAGATGTGCTGAGTTAACACCTGAAATCAAAGTAACCACTGACAATCCTTTTGAAACACAGCAAATTTCCTTTATCCTCACTGCCAGGAAGGAGAATTTCCCCTTCCAAAACCGGAATTTTTACCATCACTTTATGTCCCTTTCAAACATGAATTACTTGAAACTTCTGCTTAATTCCCACCAGGCTGGAATTCTCTGGATAGGAGTGTTTTGGAGTTCATTTTCCATTTCTATACCAATAAAATTGTGGCATCATTCACATCTAAGGAACACTTAAGGTTGGACTTGATGATCTTGGAGGTCTTTTTCAACTGTGCTCAGTCTGTGATTCTATGAACACAGTCTAAAAAATCAGGAGAAGGAAAGAATGGCCATTGGTACATTCCCTGAGGGAAGCAGACCTGTTCCAGATCCACCTTTGTCCTTGGTGGTCAAGGGCTCCACGTTGGGCCTCAAGTCTTTCTTTAGTCAACACCTTTTCCTGGTCATTTTGCTGTGTGTTGGGAGTGCTCCAGACCCCAGATGCAGTGGGAGTGTGGGACTGGAGTCTGGAGAAGATGGAAATGGGCTGGATTCCATGTAATTACAAAGAGAGGAACAATCTGCACCTCTCTTGTAGAGGAGGGGCCTCCAGAGAACATGGCTGTGCTGGAGAAAAAGGATGGTGAAGAAACAAAGATTACCCAGCAAACCCTGGCCAGCCAAGAGCCAAACCAGGCAAGTTAAACAGCTGCATTATTTTAAATTATTTAATTGGCAATGAGTGTGTAATCTAAGGCTGCAATATAAGCAAAAACCCACTTGAGCCGAATTGCTGTGACACAATTGTTTGATGATTAATCCCCAAAGAACACTTTAAAGGACATAGCCAAAGACTTCGGGACAGTGGTCTTATTTTTACTGTGCCACATCATATTTTTCATTTACGAGTGCAGTTCTTGTTAAAGAACTGTAATTTCATCTTTGGTTCACCCTGCGAGAAGTCTTTGCCTGGTCCCAAAATACTCACTCACAAAAGCTTTCACCAAAAGCTTGCAACCAACAATAAAAACAATCACCCTGAAACCACCCTCAATTTAGGGCATTTCCATCAACCCAGCTCCTGCTGATGCTCCCGTTGGAGCTCTGGCTGTTAAATGATTTCTCACTTTCATCCTCGCTCTGAAACTGCACAAAATTCTCACATTTGGGCACTGCTGGAGGCAAAAACAGGAAAGCTGCAAAGCTCCTGGGTCTCTGTGCGAGGCAGGGAGGATTTTGCCCTAAATGTCCCCATTTCCATCACATCCTTCATGCTAATTGAGTTTTAAAGCTCGACTTGAGCTTCCTGTTGGCAGCTCCTGGCCCACCACACCATACGTTTTGGGGCCATTCAGTGTCTCCTGGGATCTGGGTTCAGCTCCAGGTTTTCCTCACTTTTCCTGTGTAGGACTCCAGGGAACGATCTCATTCCTTGCTGCTGCAGTTCCCCTCCCTCCCAGCCATAACAAACCCACTAATTCACATCGCTCCAAGACACAAGAACCATAGCAATAAAACTTGCAAACAGAGGGGAGAGAGAGAAGCACGTAAATATGATTCAAACCCGAGCTGAAGTTACTAAAATCCAATTGAATTCAAATTTCTCTTCCTCCTTCCCCTGGCTGATGTTTCCCCAAAGCTACTCCCTTGAATTACATGTGCACAATCACCCTTCATTTCCATCAGTTGCATTCCCACGTTGGAAAAGCCCCACCATCTTGTGTTGCTTATGGAGAAAATAATTTTAATGATGAAGGTTTTGTCCACATGAGTTCTGAGTGCATGGAATGACTGAACAGCCAGGGACAGCCTCTGATACTGGGGAAGCTTTGCAGCAATGAAACCAAGCAAATGTCTGACCCCCATTTCGAAAGGATCAAAGCGTTTATAGAAGCACAACAAAGAGTTTGAACAGTGGTACCAACCAAAAAAAAGGGCATAAATTGGGTTTGAACAAGCATGGAAGTGTCTCACCATCATCAGCCCAAACCTTCCTGCTGGAGCACCACGGGCAGGTGACCAAAGGGTGACATCTGTAAAGTGGCCATGCTGGGGTGACACCGATGCCGCTGGATTTGGTGAGAAATTGGTTGTTTCCAGGGTTTCAACCCTAGGGAACAAGAAGAATGTTGGTTAGAGTTGGTTGGCAGCACCACTCTTTGCTTCTTATTGCCCAGGAAATGTGGATTTATGGAAGACACAGCTTCTCAATTGTTTTTTTGGTGGGATTAGAGAATTGACCATAAAGGTGGTGCTGGGCACAGACCTTCCAGAAACCAACTGCAAAATAACCTCAAATAACCCAGAAACTGCTCTGATCCACAAAGCTCATCCACTGTGGGGGTGGAGAGGTCCTGGAATGGATTTCCCAGAGAAGCTGTGGCTGCCCCTGGATCCCTGGCAGTGTCCAAGGCCAGGCTGGACGGGGCTTGGAGCAGCCTGAGACAGTGGAAGATGTTCCTGCCCATGGCAGCCCTTAAGGTCCGTCCCAACCCAACCCAACCCAACCCAACCCAACCCAACCGATTCTGTCACTCTCTGATTCCTCCTACAGAGCACACACAAGAAATAATTTCTTTTAAAGCACCCCCATCTTCCCGGGGTCATTACCAGGGTCCCTCCAGGGGCTGTGCTTTGGGTGGCAGCGGCTGCAGACACAGGGGGGGTCACCCAGGGGTGGCTCCAACCCCAGGAGTGACCACAGGATCAGCCCTGAGCTCAAGCTGAAATGCGAAACCTCCTCTGTGCTACATCAGCCTGTGTGGAGGCCTCTTGCAAAAGCAGCCCTAATATTCAAAATTTAGCAACACCATCTGTCAGAGACTTTGTTAAATAAAAACAACTCATTACTGAACATAGATCTTAGAGAAGGATCACTTTCCTTCACATACAACTGATTTTCTTCAGCTGGAAAAACACAAATAGTTGTTTCCCAGTATTTCTGAACTGTTTCCAAAGGTTTCTGACAGCAGCCACGTTCCTAACCTGTAGCCAAAGAAATAACTGTACTATTAATCTGGAACTGGCAGTAACTCCTGACATTTGAATTATGTTGCTGAAAGGTGTCTTTTTACCAGCTGGTAAATAACGATCCCCTAATTACAGATATAAATCTGGGGAGGTACGTATGCACAGTTGAAAGGGATGAAAATGTTTAATAAAATATGGCCTAGAAATGGAGAACGGGATTAGATTCAGCATCTTGACCAGGGGGTTTTTTGGATCTGCTGCTGGAACCACAGCCCCTGAGGATGGCAACACACCCCTGTCCCAGTGATAAACGTAAGGGGGAAACACTGGTGATTGTAATTGTCCCAAGAAATCTGAGCAACCAGTGTGGCACAAAACCCCTATAATCAGCAGACCTTTAATAATTTCGTTTCTCCAGTGAAGTTTGACAAAGATATGGTTTCCTTTTGGGGCCTGGATTTGTCACCTCTGTGATTCAGACTTATATCATAGATCTCTAATGACAGAAATTGGAAAGAGCTCAGAACTGTAGTTTATTTTTTTAGTAATTTTTTTTCCTTAAAATCACTTTTTAAAATTCTATCCCAAGTCAACTATTTTAAAAAAGCTGTGGCAGCTTGATCTGAAATGGCTTTATCTTGGCGCTTCGCTTTCAGTTTTTTTGAGTATTACATTTATTTATTAATTTTTTTGTTAATTTTTGGCAGTGGATAAAGACAAATTCTTTTACTTAAGATTGATTTTTCTAATTGTAGCCTCACCAAAAATCCCCAGCACAACGTCTCCACTGACTTCCACAACTCACTGACCCCAGTACTGAGACAAAGCTCAAAAGTTGGGGAATGGTGAAGGACCTTTCTGACCATTCAGATCCAGCACAGCTCAGTCCAGGCTGGATTTCAGAGCTCATAATTGTAATTATCAGCCACAACTGCAATTTCAGCCCAGATCTCCATCCCACTTCTACAGCTTCCTCTCAGCTGAGCGTGGAAGGAGAACTGACAGGCTCGGCCTCCCTGCCCTGCTTCAGGGAACGAGCAGGGAAGTTCATTCCCAAGCTGCCAGTGCAGTTCCTTTCTCCAGCACTACATTCATTAACTCTGCAGCACAACACCCAAATTACTCCCTTTTAGCTTCTGCGAGGATTTTCATGTCACGCTCGGGGTGGTTCCAGCTCATTGCTGCTGCTTCTTTCCCGTTCCCCTATTGGTGCACAGGCACTGTCCATACAAGGGTTCATTAATAAGTCACGTTCTTAAATCCATGTGTTCCCTGAAAGGAAGGGATCTCTGACATAACATCTGCCTGTGTTCAAATTACAAATTACAAAAATGAGACTCTGCTTCTGCTCATCCCATCCCACCCCTGCCATGGCAGGGACACCTTCCACTGTCCAGGTTGCTCCAAGCCCCGTCCAGCCTGGCCTTGGGCACTGCCAGGGATCCAGGGGCAGCCCCAGCTGCTCTGGGCACCCTGTGCCAGGGCCTCCCCACCCTCAAATCCCAAGAACCTTCTAAATTCAGACCTTACTGAGGCCATCTCTAGCGTGGTGATGAAGAACACACCAGGGGATCTCGGTGTGTTTTCTGGTGACCAACACCAACCTTCCTCAGATCTCTGCTCATAAACACCCCCCACCAGCCAGTGTTGAAACCCAAGCAAGGACCCAAACCCAATCCAGACCCTGCCATTTCAACACCGGTTCTCTGGGCTGGGCAACACTGCAGGTTAAACCAATAAAAGGGGTTTTTTAGGAGGAAACTTGTACAGGAGAGGAAGAACTGGGCTGCAGAAGCTGGAGCTGGCATGCAAGGCTGAATTAATAGCTTAATGCAATTCAGTTCTTACTGGTTGCCTGGAAACTAACTTCGAAAAAAAAAGGAAAAGCGCAAACCATAATGGGTGTAGAGGGCTTAATAGGGAATTATTGATGCCACCAGACTGTCTGACAGTCTGATGGATTTCTAACGAAATCACTCAAAATGCTCCTTTACTATTACATGTTCTCCTGAGTACCAAGGTCCGAGGCCAAAGGAGAGGAAATATTCCGTGGTGCTGGTGGTGACTCCCGGCAGGAGAGCCCGGTGCTTGCCAGCCCAGCAGGGACAGCCCGGCTGCTCCCGCTCCCCCGTGTCCAACACAGCCCTGCCAATGTTCTCCAGCAGCAGACACGAGGAGCACTCGAGAATTCCTCCCCAAGGCAGCTGCTCGGATGGACCCTGCAGGTCTGCTCTGAGGGGAGCGGCGTCATCCCGGCTCACACCAAACTGCTCGGGAAGCAAAGAGGCGGCTCTGGGACAAACACGGTGCTGGGGAGAGCTCAGTGAGGGCTCCTTGCTGTGTTCGTGGGGAGGGAACCCACGCCCTGAAAGCTCCCTGCCACCCAAAGGCCGTGCAGTCCTTCGGGCTGAGGAATCTCACCAGAGCTTGGAGGAGATGAGGGGTCACGGGCAGGAAAAGGGGAGCAGCGAGACTTGAAGCAGTTGCTGGTTGTGATGGAAAGGCTCCTGTTCATCCCAGTAAGGACCTCGTTCACCCCAGTAAGGACCTGCCTAGGCTGGGAAGGCACAAAGTCAGCTGTTAACAGTGCATGTTTTAGTTAGCCAAGGAAGCAGCTCCATGGTTCTGGCATCACAAAGCAAACCCTGACCCTCCACCAGCCCCAGGTCACAGGAGCAGCTCCCAGAGCTGCTCCGACATCCAGACCCTGGTGCCCAGATTTCCATCTTGGAACAGAGCATGTTTTATCCTGATTATTTTTGACAGGAATTAGGTTGGTTTACTTACCTTAAAATTCAGATGAGCATCCACCTCTCTCCTGGCTGCTTTTGGATATATAAATAATGCACTGACAACACCAAACCAGAAAACACCACAAACCCCAGCACCTTCAGCCTGCTGGAGACGCTCCCCAGACACAAATGTCCAACTCTGTGCCTCACAGACAAATCCTGGCAGGTTTTCAGGGGTAAGGGTGATCATATGTTAGAAACAGCTTTGGGAACAGACCCTGTCTCTTCTCCCATCTCTAAGGTGCATTGTACAAGGGCTGGATAATGTAATATGGAACATATTGTAATATAGAACAGTGCAGGGCTAATTTTGAGTCTGCTCCTGATTTATCTGTGATGTCAAGATATTCAATAGATACCTCGAGAGCATTTTAAATAGTCTCTAAATAAAGCAAGTCATTATTTCTTGCTAAAAATGGGGTTTAAAATGAGCTAGTTACTGAAAAAAAACAACAAACTGTAATTTGTTTTCCAATTTCATAGGTCTCTTTCCCGTTTCCAGGTGATCTGTGGTAATAAAGTATCAAAATGGAGATCAAATGCCCCAACAAAATTGTTTAATGACTTATAGAATGTACATTAAATCCCTACAGCCTAAGCTAAGACAAACAATCACAAACCCTTTTTATTGCAATTCTTTAGAAACTCTGTGTGTAAATAGAATTTAGCTCACCGGTTCACTTATTTTTCATTGGTATCCCATTACCCACAAGCTCTGTTTTCCATGTACCCCTTTTGAGGGGTTCCTGAACCAACAAACCTGGAAGGTGGAGCTGTTTGAGCCCTCAGTCGTGAGAGGAATTTCTGGATTTTCCAGAAGGAATGGAAGGGAGGACATGGGTTTCGGGCTGAGGAGCTGAAAAACCCTTTGGGTGCAGACTTCCCTCTGAAGCAGTGTGGATTTCCAGGAACACCCCGTGTTTGTGCCATGCGTGGACCCCACAGCTGCAGTGTGAGGAGCCAAAGAACCAGCCCAGCCTCACCTCGTTGCTCTGGGCTGGCTCTGGGAACAACAAGTGCATCTTCTCCCATAAGAATTTCCATGGAAACGAACTGTTTTAATGGGAAAACATCGGGTGAGAACAACCCCCCCACCTCCTCACACTTCCCCACCAAAACCCACAGGAACCAGGATGGCCACAGCTGCCCAACAGCTGGATTGATGATCAGCAGTTGGACTTGATCTCAGAGGCCTTTTCCAGCCTTAACAACTCCATGATTCCATGAGAGACGAGCACTGAGCTCACAGGACTCTGTCCCAGTGAGATGCTGCACAAGGTGAAGCACTCCCAGCCCCTGGGCTCTGACCCGGCCCTGTTTGGAATTACCCACCCACCTTACCTGGAGTGGCTTTCCCTGGGAAAAGCAGGTGTGGAGCACCTGGCCACGCCCCAGAACCTTTGGAGCAGGGCTGTGGGTGCCAGCCAGGCTCCCCAGGCACAGCATGGGGAGGGCAGCCAGCCCCGAGCGTCAGGGGGGCTCTTCTGCTCCACAGCATTCCGTACAGCAGCAGAAAGGGATGTGAGAGGCAGAAATAATTGGAGTTGACATCCTGATCTGCAGAGAAACTGGCACTCACCAGGCTCCCATGTGACCTTGCTGACCAGAACGTCTGGGAAGTCCTTGAGCTGGGCTGTGGAGAGCAGAGCTGGGAGTCAGCTGCTATTTCTGTCCCTTGCCTTCCCTGCCCAGAACCACAGCACAGCTCCTGGAGGTGTGTGATTAGCCTGGAGCCATTATGCCAGCCAGCCACAGCTCCAGACAGCTCTCATCAGAACCTTTTAATGTAAATTGCTGTCTCCTCCTTGCCATCTGTGGAATTAAAGTGATTTATTTTAGCTCAGGAGCTGTCTCCGAGTTGGTAAACTTTTGCTGGTGGACATAATGAAAAGCATCCCTGAGCCTTTTCTTCTGGAAAGGGGGAGATGTCCTCCTGAAGTTCAAAAACGTCAAACTCTTATTCCTTCATAGTTGCTGGAACAAGTCATTCCGAGGTTGTTACTCTGCAAAAATAATTCATAGATTCCAAATACTGATATTTATAGCTGAAGCAGAACTCCTAAAATCTCATGGTTTTAATGGGAATGTTGGCAGGTCCTTTATTATGTCACAGTGAGCAGTGGTGTTAAAAGTTCTGGAATCAAACTATCAATGCATGATAAATGGGGGGTGAGCTGCTCGTGTCACACCACTTATTAAGTTGGTACCATAAATTATTGCACTGTAAAAATCAATGTTTACCTCAGACTTCCCTCCCATATTTTCATTGCTATTTTCTAGAATTCATTAAAAAACTACAAGAAACAAAAAACCCAAAAAACCAAAAACCAAACCAAAACCACGTGAAACAGGAAAATTAATTTTCTTCAGGCTGAATTGTTCTCTATTACCTAAATGAAACAACAGCTGAGGATGTTGCAATTAATAAAACCGGCTAGACATGAAAGGATGAATCGGAGATGGATCGGACTGTGGAGCTCAGATAGCAACCAAAAATTCCAAGACTTGAATTAAGAAAAGTAGGATTTTTCCCTTTTTTTGAGAATGAATCACTATTTATCAGCCAATTTATACTTTTTATTCCAAAGGAGACCTCCAGGAAGGCAGTTAGTGTAGTCTGAGTGTCCCTTTAACATCGGGCACGATGTTCCAACGTTAATTCTCCTGGATTTTGCACGAGGAGAAACATCCACTGCTGGGGCAGGACACCCTCTCAGCTTCCCCCACTGTGAGGGGATGCTGAGAGCTGCCAAAAACTGCCTGGGTGGCAAGAAGTGAGGAAAACTCTTCCTTTACTTGTCCCGAGCTCTCTCAGACTGCTGGGACGCCCGGCCCTTCCATCCCTCCCCAAACGACTTCCACCACATTTAGGATCTCAATCCCTGCAGCTTCAGGGACGTTGCACAGTTGTTAAATCCCACTGGGAAAAGCTCAGGAACAGCAAAGGCCCAAGAGATTTGTGGGGGAGGAAATCCTGTGGCCCTGTTTGCACTGCCCAACCAAACGGGAGCTCGGGTTCACACCTCGCCCGTGGCTGGAAAAGCGTCACACGCGTTTCGGAGCAGCCTGGCAGGTCCCACGAACAGGAAACAGCAAGAAAAACAGGTTTTCTAGGTTTTTACACCCAAAGAGTGGAGCTTTTTTTGGGGAAAAAAAAAAAAATTTCTCCCTGGTGTTTCTGCCAGTTTGGTTTCAGCTTACACTTGGCAGGAGCTGCACGCCAGCAGCGCGTTCCCTGCTTTGTTTTGATAGACTCTGTCTCCCAAAATCCGAGTTTTTGGTGATTCCTCTCCTCAAGCTCAGCACCCAACCACTTCTAGAGCATTCCTGCATTTCCCAAAGCCGAGGGCAGCATTTACCAAGTGCCACCTACAATGCACAGGCTGGCAAAAATCTCCTTTCCTCCAGGCCAACCACAGCCCCGGAATTTATTGCTAATAAGGCAGAGATTTCGCAAACAACAGCATCAAAGAGCACATTAGCTCTACCTCTGAGTGAGCACATCCCATCTCCGGCGAGGTTTTATGACAGATGATTCAAAGGGGAAAAACTAAGAGGCCTCAGAAGCTTTTATGGCTTTTCTTACCTCATCTGTATTTGCACAACATCTGAAGCGGGCCCGGCGTGCCAGCGTTTGTGTGTTTGGCTTTCCAGCAGAGTGCTCCGCGTGCCAGAAATAATGGGGCTGCAAACAGCCAGGTATCAATAGGGCCTGCGTGGAGAAACGTGAGAAGGAGAATTTCCCACCTCACAGGGAGCAGGGAGGGGCTCCCAGCCAGGGGAGGAGGCACCAGAGCCCGGGGCTGGGCAGGGGCACTCCGGGGATTTGGGATTTAATCAGGACACTGCCTTGGTTTGCTTGATGGCCACCCACGCTCTGGGATTCTGGGATTCTCCTGCCTTAAAAAGGAAAGTCTGAGTTTTGCAACATACCTAAAAGTTTAAATATTAAACTTCACCTGCCTTTAAAAGAAGAGACTGAGGAAGAATGAATGGCTGCCTATAACCGAACAGCTTCAGCAAGGATCCTGTGCAGAGTGAAGGGAAAAGGCTGTCACAGCCCTCCCAGGAAATTCCCCCAGCCTACAAATAAACATCTTTAACCCTCTTGTTGGCCATGCTACAACCTAATAGGGTGTCCTAAAGGTCAAGTACCTGTGCTTTCCATTGCCTGAGGTTTGAGCAGCTCTCCCAGGCAGAATTTTGCAGCTGCACAGACTCATTAATCCTGCAGGTTCAGGGTGCATCTGCAATCTTGGTGCATCCCACATTCCTACCTATTACCTCCAATTTAGATCATCTGCCTTGTTTTCCACCCGAAGCCGTCTGCAGAGGGGATCTGAGCCAGCACAACTCCTTGCTATGGAGACTTGCTCCTCAGTGATGTGAGCACAGAGTTTTGCATTAAAATCAAAAGAACAATCTCTGAGGAGTCTCTCCTCAGCACTCAGACTGTCCTGAGAGCACGGCATGGCCTGTAATGAAAAATCACACATCTCCCTCTCTCTATAGCTGGAAAGGTTTAACTAATTAAACCAATTATTTTTCTATAAGAATATGAAATTAAAGGGGTTTTTTGCTTAAAAATAATAGACAGAGACAATCTGAGCTACTCTTGTGTGTCAGCCTGTAGGAAGGAAGTATTGCAGAGCTGCTCTGGGGCAGATGTTTAATGACTGACTGAATAAACACCGTGCGCATCAGCTGGGTCTGTCCTGCACATCCCATCTATTCCTTACAGCTTTGCTGGGATATTGCCCGTCCCTTGACGTTTGTGTACCTGATAGACAAAGACTCCTCAGAATCTCAGAATGGTTTGGGTTGGAAGGGACCCTAAAGCCCACCCAGTGCCACCCCTGCCATGGCAGGGACACCTCCCACTGTCCCAGGCTGCTCCAAGCCCCAATGTCCAGCCTGGCCTTGGGCACTGCCACGGATCCAGGGGCAGCCACAGCTGCTCTGGGCACCCTGTGCCAGGGCCTGCCCACCCTCCCAGGGAAGGATTTATCCCCAATATCCCATCTAAATCTACCCAAACCTGTTTTTTCCCCAGTTTCTGGAGGAGGGGAGCTCCGTTGGGTTTTGTGGTTTCCAGGCTCTGCAGGCACGGGCAGGATCCTCCCTCTAACCACAGCTCTGGCTGCGTTTCCCTGCCAGAGGATTCATCCCTGTGCTCCGGGGGGATGGGGGCAGCACAGCCCCACAGCTGGAGCCTCGCCCCATCCCAAAGAAAAGCTGTGCTGGTCCCCACTGCCAGCTCAGCACTTCTGCCCTTGTCATGAAAGAAGTGAAGCAAGTTTTGCTTTGGTTTGCAGGCAGAGATGGATGGGCTAAAGCTAAAACAGGGGCAGGCTCCAGGCCTTTGCCATCCAATTTTTGCTCAGTGAGGTGTGGAAGTGCAGAGGGACGTGAGGGTCTTTAAGGTCCCTTCCCACCCAAACCATCCTGTGTTATTTCTGTCTCAGAGTTACTAATTTACTCATTGCACATTACACATATTATGTTCAATCTTAAAACATTACTTATCTTTATATTATTCTTAATTAAGTGCAAAATTTCAGGAGTTTTTTTGTTGTTGTCCTGACCTTTCCAGAGCACCGAGCTTTGCCAGCAAACCCAATCATTTGCCCATGCTGCACAAAGGCAAAGCTAACTGCAAATAATATTGGTGCCATCTATTTATAGCAGATATAAAATCCCCACAGGAAGTTGGTAAATTCCCTTCTCTGTGCTCAGGTATGAGGGGCCACAGCATTGCATTTCCAGTAGGGCTTCATTATCCAATCCTGGTGATGGATGCTATTCCTGAGTAATCTTTCAGATAAATGAGCCCTCCCCATCTCATTTCCATAACTATTTTATCACCATGTGAATTAGTTCCTCACCCTTCTGCAGAGTTACCTCTCCAACAGGAATTTCTTTACAGAGCAATAGAAACATCCAGCAAATAAAAAACATCCCAGCAAGTGCTAAATATCTCCCAAAAAGCCTCAGATTCTTCCCTTTTGACAATTAAAATATTGACATTTTTTCATCAACTCCTTTCTCAACAGGAGAGAAAATCCGAACCAGGAAACAAGGACCAGGCAGAAGGTAAGGGTGTTTTCTAGGAAAAATAGAGGTTATCAAATAAAATCCAATCCAGATGTAAAATCCAACTATGTGAAAATCTTCCTTTGTCAAATCAACAGGAGCTTCCTAAAACATCTCTTCTTTTTGGAAAATAGCTTCAAACCAAATTAAAAAACAACTTTAGAAATGGGGTTTAGAGGACTTGGAGACAAGAAAAGCCATTTGTTCCGAGGCAATCTCGGTTGGCTTAGATTGGTTCCCTCAATTCTGAGCTGAGGAAGGTGTGAAAATAGGCAGAGGAGGACAAGATTTGACTGCTGTGGATGAAAGGATCAATTCCAGATGAGTTTCTGTTTGTGCTCACTATAAAGCCATTTTTTCAAGGGTCTCACATCAATCCAAATGTACTCTCACACTGAATGAAGATGGAACTGAAACCAGTGTGGGGATCTGGGGCTGAGGGTGATCACATTCAGCCACAGAAGTCTCACACCTCACCACTGCTACGTGTTTAAGATGCTCTCTTCATCAAAAGACTTATATTTTAAAAGAAAATAAAATATGTTAAAGCCTTTTCTAAGGACAGAATGTAAGATCAAAGGAAAAACCAAGTGTGGAAAAATACAACCATTATTTAACTGCTCAAACATTTCAATATTTTCAATTTAAAAGTCATTCTTGCTAAAAAAGCTGTCACATCCACAAGCTGACCAATGCCATATATAAAAAATTGTCCTTCAGAATTATCTTAATCACAACAAATGTTCCCAAGCCAGGTTTTAAAGGACTGCCTAATGGCAGTAGTTATCTCGGAGAGTTCAGCAGCAGAGTGCAGAGAAAAGAGCACTGAGTGCAAACCCAGCACTCCCAGGGGATTGAACTGCCAGTCAATTCTCCATTTTCAGGGATTTCCAGGCAGGCCACCCCAGCAGCCCAGGGATGGGTCAGGTTTTCCTCTGAGGCAGCCGGGACTGGTGCCAGTGACACCCCCTCCAGCCCCAGCAGCTCCTGCAGTTCCCAGTTCCCGACCCCGATGCCAGCCAGGGTGGTGAGGGGTGCCCGGGGCGGGGGCACGGCTGCAGGAGGATCCAAGCAGGAGCCTCAGGAACAGGAGCACCCGGCATTAACAATCGCGGGTTTCGGGTGGTTTTGAACGCTTGATGACGGCCACGAAGGTAATGGGCACTTGTGGCTGATCACAAATGAGCAGCAGCCCCCTCCGAGCGTTTTTTACCTCTCCTCTCTAAAGATCAGAGCCCTGCCACCAGCTGCCCTCCCAAAGCTCTGCTGCCCGCAGCGTCCTTCCCGTGACGGGGAGCGCTGGCACCCGGCCCCAGTCCCGGCTGAGTCTTCCCAAACTTGTGAGCAGCACATCCCAGCAGAAAGTGAGGGCTGGGATGCTCGGATGCGGTTGATGCCCGGCGTTCCCGGCCCCGTTGCCATGACAGCGGAGCACCAGGGCTGCCTCCTCTCCTCTCGCATCCTCTCTGGAAATGCAGCTCTGCTGCTCCAGCACTCCCAGCTCCCTCCTCATCCAGCAGGGAATGCTGGCAGCGCTGGCACGGCTGGGCAGGACAGACCCCGCACTGCTCCCGCTCCCACCACGCACGCTGCTGGCACCTCGGGGGCTTTGCAGGGTTTGCATTGCTCCTACAGGCACAGCCCTCCCGGGGCTGGAGAGAACAGGGAATGCAGCCACAGAATCCGCAGATCCCCACCGAGATGAATCCTGAAATTTATCATTCCTGCAATAAAATCACATAACTTTTTGTCACCACTCCAGGAGCTCAGGGGGACACGGAGCTCCTCCGCACTCCTCTTTGCTGGCAAACAAGGCTGTGCATTAATGATGGAATCATTTACATTTCTGTCAAGCTGATGCCAAAACGTCCTCATAACTTTCAAAAAACTTGGTGACATTTGTATAAACTATAGGGGATTGCCACCTCTTATAAATCAAATTTTTTTGTTGAAAACAAACACATTTTCCTCCATATCCTGGGACCTTGTTCCTCATGTTCTGTGCTTGTTCCTCAGCCTTGGGACGAGCTGAGATGTCTTTCAAGCCTTTGCTCCCACACGTTCTTAGATTTCCCTTCAAATTTTCTGTTTATATAGAAAATATTTATGTTTCCATACAGCCTGGCATTTCCTGTCGTGCAGGTGGAGCTCAGCCTTCCCGACTCCCTGGGGTTTGTCCCCTGCAGATCCCTGAGCAAGGACACCTCTGCATGGCGAAATGGGGAGGAGGACCCAGCAGCTTTCATCCTCTTCCACTTCTCCTTGAAGGATTTCCTTTCCTTTGGGATGCTCTCTCTGAAACGGTGCCAAAACGAACAGCATTCCTCAAATTCAATTTGTTATTGCTTGAACAACAGAAGAAAACATAATATTCTTGGGTGTATATAATATGCAAAATAGGCTTGGGTTTATTATTTGAAAAACTCAGACAGCTTTGCCTTTGGAGATTAGGGAGAGCAGAAATAACATTCCCTATGCAGAAATAACATTCCCTGTGCAGGAATAAAGCTGTTTTTCTCAGCAACGTCCACAAATGCTGTCCCAGGTGTTCCACTGCTTCTGTCCACGGCTGCACACAGTACATCCCTTCAGCAGCCACGTGGAGACAGGGGTGTGAGAAGCACATCCTAACCCATGGGGAGCTGCCCAAATTTCCCCTTGTTCCCTGCTCCCCATCCCCAGGGACCTGGGGCAGCTCCTTCCTGGAGCCTGGATGATCTGATTTACCCATTCCTTAAAAAGCTGGCCTGGTGTCCCTGCCCATGGCAGGGGCTGGAGTGAATTGGTCTCTAAGGTCCCTCCCAACCCCACCCATTCCAGGATTCCAGGCACAGTGCCCAGGAAAGCCCAGCCTGGAGGGCAGGACGGGAAATGCTCCATCCCAGAGGTCTGGGCTGTGGAGGAGGAACCCAGAAGCACCACAGAAGTCCTGCTGGTTTAGCACCCAGTGCACCCAGTTTCCCTCTGTGTTCAGGGCTTTGTTGGCATCTCCAGGCTCCCTTCCCAGCCCCAGGCAGAGCAGTCCCTCAGGAGAACCTCTGCCCCTTGCAAGGATGCACAAGCAATGCCCAGACACAAACTCAGGCCACCCCTTCCTCTTGGAGCCATCGACACAAGGATGCAACAAATAAAGCAGCAGCACTCCACAGGCTGCTGGACTCCGCTCTCAGCCTTCTCACTCAGCCAAGAACTCCCACAGAAACGCTTTTATATCTCAAGACTACTTGAGAGGAACCTAAGTACTGCACTTTCACTGCCAAATTTAATTCTTCGTGGAGCTCTCAGCTCACTTAAAAGCTTGCCAGCCTTTCTGAGGGCTGAGAGCTCCTCAGGGCACGGCCTGGCCTCTCCCCCAGAGGCACAACCAGCCCTGGAAGGCCGAGGAGCCCTGCACTCCCTGCCCTGCTGTTCTGTCCCCCTCTCCTTCTGCATTCAGAGAGCAACTCACCATCTCAAGGACATCTTCTGTAGCTGCAGAGTCACCCTCCTGCAAGGGGAGCACGCAGGGACCCTCGGCAATCCCAGGATCCCTGAGGCTGGAAAAGCCCTCCCAGACCATCGAGTCCCAGCTGTGCCCGATCCCACCTTGTCCCCAGCCCAGAGCACCGAGTGCCACCTCCAGCCCTTCCTTGGGCACCTCCAGGGATGGGGACTCCAAAATCCCCTGGGCAGTTCCAAGGCCTGACCTCCCTTTCCATAAAAAATTCCTCCTGGTGTCCCACCTGACCCACTCTGGCCCAGCCTGAGGCCGTTCCCTCTCCTCCTGTCCCTGTTCCCTGGGAGCAGAGCCCGACCCCCCCGGCTGCCCCCTCCTGTCAGGGACTTGTGCAGAGCCACAAGGTCCCCCCTGAGCCCCCTTTGCTCCAGGCTGAGCCCCTTTCCCAGCTCCTCACTGCTCCTCACATGGGTGGCTGTGCAGAGCCTTCCCCAGCCACACGTTTGACACACGTGAAGGACACAGGGCAGCTCCTCCTGGGTGGATTTCCATGGTTTGTCGTGATAAAAATCTTCCAAAGAACAGAGAGCGAGGACAGAAACTGAGATGGTGCAGTACCCAGAGTAAACTGGAGAAACAAAATTAGAAACAATCTGTGTTTCAAAAATGTGGTCAACAGAATGCATCACCATGACAATTCTTGCTAGAAGCAACAAGAGAGGCTTCCTGGCAGTGCTGAAGGAGGGCTGGTTCAGGAGTGAAGATTCATCAAAATGCAATTTACAGCACCAAAAAAATATATCTGTAGTGGCATTTCATTGACTTTTATTCTTAAAATGTGAGAACTAGACTGAAGAAGCATTACCTTACACTGAATTCTGTGAAAATCCTGATCCTGACAGAAAATCAGAGACATCTTTAGTATGTTCCTTAGTGGTTGCATTCCAGACAAAGCTAAAATAAGGATCAAAGATTTATATCACAGATATAAAATAAAATCAAATGAGAGTCTCGGATTAAGGCACACAGAGGAGGGTTTTAAATTATAAATATGGTTCTAAAAGGAAATGTAAAGAAAGGATTAAAATACCCAAGCACTGAAAAATAATTCCTTTTAAGGTGCCACCATGTCCCAGCTCCCAGCTACGAGAGAAGCACAACTTGCTGCAATTTTAATGATGGCTCTTTCAAAACATCCCATTCAGGGGGTTGGACATCCCTCCCCCCCAGCTGCCCTCCCTGGCACGTTGGGTGAGGATTCACAACCACAAAAATGGATTGTTTTAATTTGGGGCAGCTGAGAGGCGACGTCAGCGCTCTCCTGACGGATGAGGTCACACAAATGTGTTCATTTGCATCGTGGTGGGGGAAGGCTCAGCTGAAAAGGGAGAAAAAAGGGTGCAAATCTACCTGGAGAGAGAGCCAAGGAGCCCAGAGAAGCTGCCCCTGGATCCCTGGAAGTGTCCAAGGCCAGGCTGGATGGGGCTTGGAGCACCCTGCGATAGTGGAAGGTGTCCTTGGGGGTGGGACTGGATGGAATTTAAGATCTAAACCATTCTGGGATTCTGTGATCATAAAAAACCCCAAGGAAACACAGCAATGTTTTGATGACAAATGGAATAAAGAACAACTGTGGCTGGGGGTGGTGGTGGGATGGAAATCACGTCTCCACCTCTGGAGCTTCCCCCAGCAGCTCTCCCTCAGGGGTTACTATTTACTACATTTTAGGGAGTGCAGGCACTGAGGATAAATTTCCTCTCTTAAGCCCATAAATCTCTGCAGGTCTGACTGAACGCTCAGCATGGTATATGTGTGTGGCTGGGGCTGACCTTGAGCTGGGGAAAAGTTTGGTAAAAAACTTCTGCTTTTGGAAAAAAACCCCATTGCACGCTGACAAATGCTGCTCAGCTGTCCATCAATTGCCACAAGTTGTCTTAATTTTTTAGTGCTTAAGTAACATTTCTTTCTCATCAAAATACTGGTGTCAAATATTTCATTTTGAATGTTTTTCTGTGTTAAAAAATAGTAAATTACTTAGCAACTAAAATGAAATACTAACGTGAGGTCAAATTGGTTACTTTGTTGATTCTGGGATGAAATAACAATTTTTTATCATTTTTGCTTTAAACAAAGCTTTCTTTTTTTTTTCCCCCAGGCAATTTTGAATTGCCAGGGAATAAAATAAATATATTACCCCCAGGTAGGTACTGTATAAGTAATATATGGTAGAGTTATAATAGAACACTGAAAAACTCCATTACATTCCTGTTCCTTTGTCAGAGGCAGGACTGGTTGGAGCAGCACTTGTATATCTCGGTGATATCTAATTCCCAGGGAAAACCTACCAGCACTGAGAGCACAGCCAGCTGCAGGCAAACAGGCTCATCAAACACTGCCAGCAAACAGGTTATTCACAGGACTGAAAAGAAAAAAGAAACAAGAAGAGAGACAACGTCTATAATATTCATAATTCAAAATAAAATGATTTTTACCTTAATGCCAGTGTAACTCCTGTGCAGTTTGGGGCGCAGCATGGAAATGGGGGCCAGGCCTCTCTGGCACTGGGGAGGGGCTCAGAAGGACCAAGGCATCTCTCACCTTGGGGTTTTAGGGGCAATTCCCCCATGGCAGCAGCCTGGCCGAGTTCTCAGCTCTTTCCACACTGGGACTTGGTATTGCACCTGTATCCCACGGGGAACTCGTCCTGTAAGAGGAAAACCACAGCACACATCATGGAATTGCTGAGGCTGGAAAAGCCCTCCGAGGCCATCAAGTCCAACATGTGCAATCAGAGCTTTGGCACTAATTACTCAATTACGACATATTGTACATTCCTACAACACCTTTACTATCAGATTGCCCAAACCTGTGTCCTCGCTCCTCTGTGTCTGCAGCTCCTGGTGACGTGAAGGGAATGAGGTTTTCCAGAACCACACGAGGTGCAAATTCTCTGTTTGTCTCATAAACCACTTCTCTGGAGCACAGAAAGGAAAATCCAGTTGTTCCCACAAGGACTGTAACAACAGGAATAATTGTGGGGATCTGGGAGGGAAGGAAACCGAGCCAGAGTTGTGAACCCACCTCCAGAGTTGAGCTCCTCCAGCTCCCCGGGGCTGGTGCCCTGCAGGGATGGGGGCTGGGACCCAGTTCAGCTGTGCTGGTCCCAGTTCAGCTCTGCTGGGACCCAGTTCAGCTGTGCTGGTCCCAGTTCAGCTCTGCTGGGGCCCAGTTCAGCTCTGCTGGGACCCAGATCAGCTCTCCTGGGACCAGTTCAGCTGTGGTTGGACCAGTTCAGCTGTGCTGGGCCCAGTTCAGCTCTGCTGGGACCAGTTCAGCTNCGGAGCCAGATCAGCTCTCCTGGGACCCAGTTCAGCTCTCCTGGGCCCAGTTCAGCTCTCCTGGGTGGCCTCCATGCAGAGCTGGGGTGCCCATTCACAGCCACCTCTCTGTCCCGCGTGCCCGCTCTTCCCGCGGCGCCTGGCACAGGCAGGGCCACATTCAGAAAAACGCGATGCTGGAATATTTCCCGGAGCAGAGCTCTCTCCAGTGACGTCAGCCTTTCCCCCCAGTGGTCCCAGTTGCCGCCGTGGGCCGGGCTGCCCAACACCTCCCTCGTGGAGGGGAGCCTGGCCCTGGTGACTCAGCTGTCGGCGGCTGAAGTGACAAAGTGCTGCATTTCCTCCGCAGCCCGTGGCACGGTGCATCAGTCAGAGAGGGGGCACAGCTCCAGCCCCCCCGCTCTATTTATGGGTGCAGAGAGAGAAAAACATGCTCCTGCCACATTTTAAAATAAAATGTATGTGAGTTTTGTGAAAAACACCAGATGATTGCACACAAGGATGAGGGGATATTAATGCAGACAGTGACACCTCCAGTTTTTGTGCTGCCTGGAGAAGGCACCAGCAGAGCTGCCAGCCTGGCCTTTGGGCACCTGGCTCCTGCCCTGGCTTTAGCAGAGGGTGGGAAGGGCAGGGAACACACCAGGAAACACCAGGAGCACTAAAAAAACCACAGACAGGCCAAATTCTGGTCTAGCTTTGAAGCCAATCTGGCAAAGAGCACTGGGAGAAAACAGGAACCCCAGGAAACTTTGAAATGTTTTCATTTTTCAGGAATTTATAAATCTACAAAAGGCTCATTGATGCATTTGAGACAGCTTTGGCTTTCTAGTATTTATTTGAAGCAGCAGTTCTTCAGAGTATTTTACAGGATGTTCAGTCCTCCAAGCGAAGCTGTACAGCAGCAATTATAAAATGCAAAGGGCAACACTGCTCAAATGAGAGACCTCAGGCACAGAGAGGTTTTAGCTTCTCTAAACCTCATTTGTAAGCAGGGATAAAATGGAAGAGTAAATGGAGGAACCTGATAGCTTCATGTCAGAAAAGACATGAACCGTGACACAGCAATGTCAGCCAAAGGAAAATGAGCTGTTAAAGCCCCTGGAGTGGAACAACACACGGTTTCTAAAGTGGCAGATTAAAAAAAACCCTGATAATGGGTCACGAATGATGAAATTTATGCCTTGTTTCTGCCATGCGCTGGGACTTCCACCTTCAAATTTCCAGTCAGAACAGATTAGATTGCCTCCGAATGAAAGTGTCAAGGTAAAACCCAGCAAGTGTAGTTCAACAGCTCTGTAAAAACATTGGCAGCGAGGGAAACAAGAAAACAAACCTCATTCTGCTTCTCCGTGCAGCCCCTGCACCTGGAGAACAAGGCTTTAACAGAGGCAGCAGAAATGTGATAAAAACCCAGGGCCTGTAGCAACGGGGTGGAAGGAGGCCTTAAGCGCCTGTTGAAAGATGTTAAGTAAGATTTTTTTGGAACTAAACCATGATTCAGCTTTTCTAATATCACATAAAACTAAAAATTGGGAAAAAGGTGAGGGTTTTTTTATTGACCTTCAAGAGGAAAAAAACCTCTCGGTGGCTGGTGGCCACGGCGGCTGCAGAGAACAGGCAGTTCCAGCTCGGGTGATTACTGAGCAAACCACTTTCCCAACCATTTTTTTTCCTCCCGCTTCAAGCAATGCCTCAGCACAATTTAAGTTTCCAATTCAGTAACTAAAATAACTCAAAGGTCTTTATTTTTCTAGGGTGAGAAGGGCAAATGACAACTCAGAAGCGTTTCTGCTGTGAGGGCTCCACAACATTTGTCTGGCACAGGACGTGTCTCGTCACAGCCGGGGCGCCCACGGTGGCATTTCCACGGTGCTGGGCTGGAGGTGGAAAGCTGCACTGCCTGCAAATATCCCCAGTGACACACAGTGGGGAGGAGAAAAACTCATTCTCCTCCTGACCCTGAATGAGTTCCTGCAAAAACCCCCAGAGCTGGGTTAATTATTTCTCCGAGCTCGGAGGAAGCGGCGGATGGATCGCACCACGCCTGACCCCGCAGCGGCCTCCTCTTCCCTCAAAGTTTAACGCAGCTTTTTGGAACTCTTATCAATTGAAACAAGAGATCTTCCTTGGATCATAAACTCTGAGGGGAATCAGTAAATCCTGCTATTTTATCGTGCTGACCTTTAGACCACCATCTGTCTTTTGGCTCTTCAGTTTATATATGAGAAAATACCACGAGGTATTGGAGCATCTGAGCTGCTCCTTCCACCACCACACACAGACCTGAAACCCTTCATCACTGAGCTGGAAGTTACATTTTTATTGAGTGACTGCTTGAAGCCATGGATAAGAAGGAAAAAAACCCTGCTCATTTATAACCACTTTTAGTTAATGCCAGTGAACAGGATTTTTTATTTGCTTACATCATCTGCTGCTAAAGTCATATTTTCTCTGTTAAGTCTCTGTTTTGAAAAGTCCTTGGCATTTTAATTGGCTCAATGTTTCAATTCTCTGTCAAAAAAAGAGACTTGCTGAAAAAACACCACCTGATTTCTCCGTGGATTCCTCTTTCTCAGAGCCCCCTAAATGCTGCTCCCCCTGGGCAGGGGTTTGCAGTGCTGGCTGCAGTTCTTACCCAAACCTCTCCCTCTGAACAGGCTGGCAAATCCAGTCATCTCCGTGGCATCGACCAGGAGCGCTCTGCCTGCGGGCACCTGGCTCACCTTCAGGGATTCCAGACCAAGCTTTGCATTTCTTCTCCTCCACCAAAGAAAGAGCCAGGGAAAGGAAAAGCTACAAGTGGCTGGAGGTGTGCAGAGCTGGAAGGGAAGATTTCCTGTGGGAGCTGCAGCTAAAAATGTTACCTTTGGTCCCCAGTTCCTCCTTCCCTGATGTCCATCTTCGCACGGCTCGGATCTGAACACTGGGATTGATCTCCCTTGGAATGGGCACTGGAGAGCAGGGAGGAGACACCACAGTTGGTTTAGGTTGGAAAAGCCCTTGGAGACATCAAGTCCAACCCCGTCCCAGCCCTGCCAAGGCCACCATGGCCCCATGTCCCCAAGTGCCACATCTACAGGGCTTTCAAACCCCTCCAGGGATGGGGACTCTGCCCCAGGAGGGACCTACAAGGATTGAGTCCAACTCCTGGCTCTGCACAGGGCAACCCCAAAACCCCACCCTGAAGGTGCTGCACACCATGTAAGCAGCACATGCAGTGAGGAAGTGCCCCACACAAGGGAAATGCTTGCAAGCAAAACCTATTTCCATTTAATTTAGTGGGAATAATGACAACCCCATTTTTTCCTCAGCACTGCCCAGAGCTGCCTCCAGACATCGTTACCTGAGGGCTGGGATGAGGCCAACAACCCACCCCCCCAGAAAAGGCAGCACCCTGCAAGCAATGCTTCTGTTTTCAGCCCCCAAGGATTTAGACAGATTCCAAATTTCTGCTGCATTTCAGACATTTTGCATTATGCAACCCCCAGCGTGCATTTTTATTTTCTCCCAGTATCCTGTGCAGGTTGGAACTATTAGGATCTGCCAAAGCCTACCCATTTTCAGATGTCTCAGGAGAAAATGAGGAAGGCCAGGGGTTTTTTTTTATACCAGCAAATAACAGTTTGCTTGCTGCAGTAAGTTAGAGGTTAATGGCTCTGCATGAGAAAACAAGGATAATGGCCAGTTCTGAGCAAGATTCAGTTTCGAGTTGCTTGAAAACTGAAAAGAAGGTCAGCACGCCCAGCCAGGTTCCTCTGTGCTTTTGTTTTATTCAGCTTTGCAAATCAGAGCTCTCTTCATTGCCTCAGTCTCTGGTGTGAGAGCAAAAAAAAAATGAAGTTGCAAGGCTGAACTGTTATGTTATTATGTTCCCCATCTTATTATCTAAATTGCCATGCCATGAGTGGATTCAGCCCAGAAGCCTCTCTTGATCTATAGCTCGGGGACCAGGACTGCTGGGTTTTTCAAGCCCTGGTGTGTGTACACGGGGCTGGAAGCATTTGGAAATCTGTTTAGAAGCTGTCCAGTGTAATTGAGAAGGATTTTTCTTGTGCCTTTGAGGTCACACACATCCAAAGGTGAAACTTGCTGCAGCAGCTGTTTTAAAGGGATCAGGGAGGGAGAACAATTACTTGTGGACTGGGGATCAGGAAGGGGGAATCCCCAGAGAACTCTAAAGAACTGAGAACTAATGTAGATGATGCACTAAAAATAGGGTGAGTCAGGTGAGGAGAACCTGGGAAGAAAGTTAATGAAATTGGAACAAATTGCACATTGAAAGAATTTCTAATCTCCACAACTTCCGTTCCTTTCCTTTGCCTTCTCTCACCTCTCAGTCCCAGCTGGGTGCGGGGTCAGGACCCTGCCACCCCTGCTCTGCCATGTGGGTGCAGGTGCAGGGTGGAAGCTGGTTCTGTGCTCTCCATGGATTTCCGTGCAGGAATCCCAGGCACAGCCCGAGCTCCAGCACCGAGAGCCTCCAGCACCGAGCGTTTCCTCCCCGGTGCTGTGCAGCCACGGGGGCAGGGGGGTCAGGGACAAAGCGAGGGGCAATTAACAGGAGATCATTCCATAAGTGCATCAGTAATAAAGGAGAACTGGAAAAGGAGCGGGGGGAAAGCCATTAACCAAGGAAGTTGAGTGTTTAATAAGCTTCCCTTGCTTCAATCTTCATGAAAAGGCTAACTGAGAGCAGATGGTCGGCACAATAATGCTGGAACAAAGAGGGAAGTTTATAATCTCCTACAAAGGCAACGGGGAGAGTGCCTGGCTAATTTAGATGTTTGCAAATTGGTTATGCTGATGAACTTTATCTTTGCATACTTAAAGGACTGACTGAATCAATATCAGAGTTTTAACTGTTATTGGGGAAGGCTGGAGAGGGAAAGACGGGGAGAAAGGAACCACGTCTTCAGAATCATAAACAGTTGGGGTTGGAAGGACCCTAAAGTTTGTATTTCTTCCACTAAGGGACCCCTTCCACTGTCCCAGGCTGCTCCAAGCCCCAATGTCCACCCTGGCCTTGGGCACTGCCAGGGATCCAGGGGCAGCCACAGCTGCTCTGGGCACCCTGTGCCAGGGCCTCCCCACCCTCACAGGGAACAATTCCTTCCTGATCTTTAATCCAAACCTCCTTCTGTCACTATGAAGCCACTGCCCCCTGTCCTGGCACTCCATGCTCTTGTCAGTGTTCTCTCTCCAGACAAGGAAAGGATATTGCTTTACATCCCAGCTCAAAAACCATCCACTCCCAAAAAAATAAACTTTCCATAAAAGCAACGAGGCACCAAAGGTGTGGGCAGCAGCAAACAGCACTGCTGGACTGCACCATCCCAACTGCACTTCCTCCCATGGGACACTAAAGATTCAGAGCTTGGCTTTAACCTTCTCTATCTCTTTAGCATGTGGTGACATCCCCACAGCCTACAGAGCTGCTGGGAGACCGTTCCTTTCCAGAAACAGCTCTGCTGAAAATGAAGAGATGAATCAAGTTGCTGAGAGACTGCCTTGAACTCAGCATTATTAATTTCTTCATTAATGACTTGCATGACAGAGGAGGGATGTGCTGGTTAAATTGGCTGCTGGCACTGTTCAGGGAAGGGCTGCAAGCACACGAGAGCACAGGACTAAAATCCAAAAAGGTGTTGGCATTGCAGAAATTGCCTTTAAAGGATGCCTGTTGTTCAAGAGAGACAAAACAGACCCCACACCTGGGCAGAAATAACCAATGGTGTCATTCTGGGGTGGGGAAGGGAGCTGAGGATGAGAGGCCATCGCTCTGGGACAGCAAATGGAATTGTGACCACCAAAATATGGGAAATAATCCTTCTGCTGGGTTTAGTCCCACTAAGTCCTAACTGGAGAAATATAATCTGCTTTACACACTGTGCTAGAGAACTTGTGAACCAAATGAAGGGAATCAAAGGAGGACAAGGAAGGAGATCAGAGGTCTGCAAAACATCCGCAGTGGATGAAGCAAAGTTGGGGAATTGAGCCTTAAACCAGACAGAGACTGAGGAGAGAGCTTAGAAACTGAAAATAAAGCCAAGGTAACAGTGAAGACAAAGCAATGAACTGTTCTCCCCATCAGGCATGACCTGAGGGAGGAAGATGAGGGATAAATCCCAGGGAGCCCCCCAGGCTGTGGGCAGAGCTGTGAGTGACCGGCACTGCTCCGGACACAGGGACCCCACCACCACTGCCCACTCGGCCCAGTGAGCCTGGCCAGGAGCTGGCACTGACCCCTTAACACCCTGCAAACCATCTACCAACAACATCCTGGAACGTGACATGAAAAATGCAGGAAGGTCAATTAAACTGTTCATGGATATTTAATAATAGGGAAGATAAGAAAAATAACCAAATAAATTACTTGTTCTGAATTATCCCTCCATTCTACCTGCAGCTCATTACTGACTCAGATTAATGAACGTTGAAAAGATATTACTCTCACCTGAATACTCAGACTTTGCTACCTGATTGCAATTTTTGAAATGAAAAATGCAGTATATCAATTCTGGATGAATTTTTTAATAGAGTCAAATGCCAAATGCCCTCCAGGAGCAGACCTATCACTGAAAGTGATCACGTTGTTATCTCAGGCTGTGAAGTTCCCAGACTCCCCAAGTTTCCTGCTGAAAAGCCAGGACACACCAAACAATGGTTAACGCAGGAATTACCCGGGGAATCGGGGCTGGGGCAGGGAACCGCCTGCATTGCTCCAGACAGCTCAGCACACTTCAGCTGGGGCTGTTATAAATAGTGAGAACTGTGAAAAGACCTAACCCTCCCCTCAGGGTGTTGTGGGCTTATTTTATTCATTTTCACCTTCAGCAAAGGAGCATTTGCCAGGGAAAATGCTTTTGTGCTTAGCAAAAAATAAAACCTGCGAATCACCAGGGAAGCTGAGAGGGAAAGGTCACCAACTGGCTTCTCCAGGCATTTATTTCATCGTTGTAGGACCTGGGCTCCTTCATGTGATCACTCAGCTCTGGATTTTAATAGACAGGACTTGGTGAAGGTGAGAACCTGGTGTTTCTCCAGGAGAAGCAGAGGGGAGGTGACAAACAGCACAGCGCTCAGTGCCGGCTGATTTACTTCCAGCTCCTGCTAAATGATTTATTCCAATTGCTCAGCTTGGGAAATGGACCAAGACAGAAATCCTGGGATGAGTAGCGGGGGAGCAACGAGCCCTGGGGACACTCATCAGCCCAGCACAGGTGAGGGGTTCAGCCCTCCCCAGGAGGGATCAGCCCCTGCACAGAGGCTCAGGGTGGACAGAAGGGGGAATTCCTCCATGGAAAGGGTGCTCAGGCCTTGGCAGGGGCTGCCCAGGGAGCTTTGGAGTGCCCATCCCTGGAGGTGCCCAAGGAAGGGCTGGATGTGGCACTCAGAGCTCTGGGCTGGGGCGATGGCCTTGGAGGTCACAGGTTGGACTCGATGGCCTTGGAGGCTTTTCCAGCCATCAGCCAGACCCCTCAGCTCCAGCACGGAGCAGCCCCTGGCTCGGGGAGCACCGAAAGCCTCAAGCAGAGCAGGAGGAGCCCGAGAAGGTCCTGGGGGATTTATGGTCCCCAGCAGACACCTCCAGAGAAGGAGCACAGGAAACTTCCCGCAGAACGTTCCCCCTTCAGGGAGGTGTCGTGGCACAACAAACCTCACCTGAGCTTTACTCAGCTGCGGGGAGGGATCTTTGCAAGGCTGCTGTTCATTTCTGGGTAGGGATTGAGTGAGTGACTCCCTCAGTTCCTTTGGAAGCCCCTCTCTGCTCCGTGGATCCGTCACAGCCTCACCTTGTCCCCAGCCACGGGGAGGCTGCTGGGAACAACAGCTCTCAGAGGTGCCTGGGAACAACATCCTTTCCTTCAGAGCTTTAAAAATAAAGACAAAACCACTCACGTCCAAAGCCAGCCTTGTCCTCACGATGGTTTAAACTGCTGTGCTTCCAGCGGGAATTGTGAGTGCGGCACATCCCGCAGCACCAGGGATGCAAACTCCTGCCCAGCGCCTCGGGAGCTGCAGGCCTCGGCCCACGCAGTCACAGCTGGCTTGGATGCACTGGTCCTAGAGAAAGATTTCAAGGAGAAATTGCATTTACTGCTTTCCCCTCCAAGCCTTGGCCCGTCTGTTCTGCCCTCCCAGGCCTGTAACAGCTCCCACTTGCAGGAGAAACGCTGAGTTCAGTGCAAAGCTGTTAAGTCCAAAGGCATTTTAAACTCGTGACAGTCACCCCAGCCCCTTATCAGCCCTTCTAGAGATACATCACTATCTCACAGGTAATCCAGGTAGAAACATCCATCCCTGGCATGGGTTCTGTCCAAACCTCATCCGCCGAGCACTTCCATGACTGAACCACTGCGACAAATACACTGGGAATGTCTTATTTAATTACTCTGCTGCACAAGGCAGCTGTTCACACAGGATTTGCCCCTACTTCCCTACCTTTTACATTAATCCTTCCCCTAATCAAGAGGAACTCCCTAGAGCTCATCTCATACAAGTTTGGCATCAGGACCAAATCCACAAAAATACCTTCATTTGCTATTTATATTCTCCAGCTTGTAGATTAATAATGAGGGACCAGGCTCCCTTCCCTTGTTCTTATTTTATTTCATCCTTTCTTTTGCTCTTATTTTGTCTTTATTCTCATTTTACAGTTCTTCACTCCCATTTTTTCCCTAATATTTCTCCTGCATAGCACTCAGGCTGTGGGAATTCAGGGGGGCTGTGAGGAATCCTCCCAGCTGGCAGGAGCAGGGCAGCCCAGCTCCTGTGCCAAGCCCATTCCTGCTGCCCTGCTCAGCCCAGATCCCAGCTGAGATCGCTTCAGTGGTTTTAATCACAGATTTATGGGGTTTATGGCTGGGTGCAGACTGTTCTGTCCTACAGGTGAGGGGCTGACCTGCAGCTCTGCAGCTTCCAGACCCACTCAGCCCCTTTCCACGCGTGCCAGCAGCTCCCTGTCCTGTGGTGTCACCTGGTGGTGTCACAGCTGGGAGTCACATCCCCCCATCCCTCCAGGTGCAGCCATCCCAGGATTTCACAGCTTTCCTTCCCCAGAAACCAGCACAACCTTCTGGCATCTGGCTCTCAGCCCCCTTCTTCAGACAGAAACACACCAAGCTCGCTTAATTTGTTGCACAATTACCTCTTTCAGCAAGAAATGTTCTCCTACCACCCAGAAATCACCTGGTGCCTCTCAGCCACTCGTTTCTGCCTCCTGTGCTGAGGGGTTTCTGCCCAGCTCCTCAGTCCATTCCTCCTCCTCCCTCACTCTCTGTGTGGAATGGAGTCCAAACCACATTTTTCCCTAAGCCCCACAATTACCAGCCCCCCGTCACACCAACTGTGTTTATGATGTGCCTGATGCCCTGATTTCTCCCCCTGCTGCTTTCCTGGCCAGGTGCTGCTGCCAAACAGTTGCTGATGCCCAAGTTCTCTCCTGCTTTGCTTTAGGACAGCCCTTTCCTTTAACCAATTCCATCTTACTGAGAGCTTTAGTATTTCACTATCTCCGAGTTTTCTCTCCCTCTGTCAAATCTCCGTGATTTTCTCTGTGAAATCTCCTTGATTTTACAGATTCCAAAATAGCTGCAGAACGCTCAGCATCTCTGTGGGTATCACACAAATCTGGCTTTCCTGAGGAAACAGCACAGACCGCGAGCTGGGGTGGGCGATTTGGGGGAGCAGAGGCACAGGGAACGGGGAGAGCGACGGGGTCGGATCCCTCATTAGGAAGTGGGGGTGGGCGCAGCAGATCTCACACCTCAGAGCACCCGAAAAAGGAAACGGGGACGTTTCCCTTCGCAACCCAGATTAGTCCACAGCCACACTGGGCCTGAGCAAGCACAAATTGCCCAAATGGGAAAATTGGATACAAGATCCTTAATGGCTGGGATGAGGAGGAGATTGCTCTGCCCATTTCTCCCCAGCCCTGCTCCACACACCCGGCGGTTCCAAGGAATTATCCCTGACAAATGACTTGTTTTCCTCCCGCTGCTGTTCAGGTGTCGCTGGAGTAGGAGAGTGGAGAATTACAGCCCGTGCTGCTGCTGCTATTATTATTATTTGGCAGTAATTCCTCTAACTTTCTTCCCTGGAGGAAGACACAAGGAGCTGCTCTCCTGCTCCCAAGGTCATCCCACCAGGAAATATTAGCTATTTACTTCTATTAGTTTCAATTATCGAGCTGCAGAAAACCAAATAACAGCCAATTTACACTATTTCATGGCCTGCCTCAAATGCAGGACTGGAACATTTACCCCAAAGCACGAGCAGCTGCAGGACAGTCTCCACAAATCCTGCTGGCTCCAGGAGGAGGATGGGGGGTCCCTGCTGTCCCCAGACAGGCTGGGGGAGGCCCCAGCCCTTCCATTTGTGTTTAGAAAGAGGAACTTTGAGTAGCTACGAAACTGCAGCGATGAGGCTGGGTTTGGGGAGTGCCTGCCCTCCCAATAGTTCCCAGCTGGCTTTGCACCTTTCCAGCACTGCCACAGCATTCCCACCGTTCCCACGCTGCTCTGCTGCCAGCATTGGTTGGTTTGCAACAGCAAAATTGAGTTTCAGCTGCTCCCATAACACATCATGGACTAGAACAGGTAAAATTTGCAATACACCATGAGTGTCAGCAGGAGTTGGAGGGGAATTTAGGGAAAAAACCATTTAGATTTTAGTTATAGGCAAAAAGAGTGACTAAATAACAAGATTGATTTGCCAGCCCATGAGGAAATGGAAAAGAGCCCAGACACTCAGCAAACTGAAAATGCAGTGACTGAGGGAGAGGGAAACTTCAGGGGGAATGACCCTGAGCAGGAGCTGATGAGCTTCAATTCATTTTATATTTTTTTTTAAATTTCCAGCCTGGTTTATTCTTGCCTTAATTGCTCAATGGGAAAATGCAATCCTGAAAGTGTTCCTAAAGTGATTTTTCCCCAAACTGTTATTCACGTTATCCACAGTCTAAAGCAAGCCATCGATATGAGTTATAGCTCTTGGTATTAAACTACCAAAACAAATTATTAGCATATAAAAACTGATATGATCTATTCAGAGGCGTTGCTGTGAAATATGGGCCTTAGCACAGTGCACCTATCTGGGATCATAAAACTTGTCAAAGGTACCCACAGTTTATTGCCTTGGAAGATTCATGCAGCAACCCTGGAACACTTGATTTAGGTCTGAGCAGCCGTTTGTAATTCTTGCAGGCATGCAAGCAGTTCAGATTTATTTAAATAGAGAAAAAATAATTTAAGAAGACAAAGCAGCCTTTTTGCCTAATCAGATGAGATAGAAATTATTTCAAGGCACTCTAAGGAACAAATTTGTCATTTTTCTTGCTCTAATTGTATACCACAATAAATCCTTCCATGTGAATTCATTTCTTAAACTTAACAGTTATTTATTAACACAACAAAGCGTGCTCTCACTGTGCTAATGCACCAGCCCGTGTGATCCACCCCAGTGAAGTCACGACAATTACTGCTCACCGCCTGGGCACTGGGAAGCTGTTGAGGTGGACGATGCCCTCGTGGCCCCACACTTTGCTGGCTGCTGCTGTCCCCAGGCCCCCAGCTCGCAGAAGAGTTGCTGCTTTCCCCACCCAGCTCCCCCAGAGCAGGGGCTGCCTGGGAGAGTCAGAAAAAACCCAATTTCTTTCACTGTTGTAGCTCTGGTTGAGTTTTTGTTGCATGAAGGAGGAATAGGAAAATTTCTTCATACAATAAAGATGTGAAACAGAGAGAAACAGCAGCAAACAGAGCAGGCCATAATAATAATAACTCTGACAACACAAGTTCTGTGCAGCTTGGGATGTAAGCACTGCTTCCCCCCTGACAGCCTCAGCTGGAATCACCTCATATTCCCAGAACTTTTAACCAAACCTCAGAGAAACCAAAATGTAAACTGCTGGTTTTAGAATGCATCTCCTCCAAATCCACTGTTGCCGTTTTTCCTGGCTTCAGACATGCTCCCAGAGAAGAAAAACCCCGTGTTTTATGTGGGATCTGTCCTGGAGTTCCTGGCCTCTCCTGTAGTGATTAAAAAGATTAACTTCAGCTGTCAGGAGCTGCGGTGAAAAGCACCAAAGGCTCAACACTTAATTACAAAGGGAAACATAAAAACGTGGCATTTAACCTTTATTCCCGCTCGCAGCAGAAAGGCAGGGTGCTGCCTGCTCTGTTTGTTCCCACAAAAGGAAACCCTGGTCACCTCCGTGCCCTCTTCCCTGGGTGCTGCCCGTGCCCGAGGAAGGGGTTGGGATGCTGAGGATTTTGCTGCTGGATAAAGCAACGCTCACCAAACCAGCCAGTCAGAGGCTACAGAGAAATGCCAGCCTTTAACATCTAAATAACCCCTCCATTTTATCTGTTTAAAGCACAGCAGAAGAGGAGCCAGGGCATCAGCACCAGCGCGGTGAGGGCAGGGCACTGGGAGCACTGGGATGCTCCTGGAAGGCAGGGCAGAGCCAGGTTCCAAGTCTCAAAGCCCAGCTGGCTCGTGTGAAGCGCTGTTTGACACACATGGGCTTGTTCAGCTGCCCAGCAGAGGAAATTGCCTCTTTTCCTTGGAGGTGAGGGTAGAAGTCACAGAATCACGGGCTGATTTATGTTGGAAAAGACCTCTGGGATGCTCGGCTCCCAGGCAGGCGGGACAACTCCATCTGAGCAGGAGGAGCTCGTCTGGCAGGCCCTGGACTCGCTGCACTCCTGTTCTGCTGGGACCGAGAGTCTCCAGCACAGCCCCAGAGCAGAACATCCCTCACTGCTGGCACTGCCTGCAGCCACAGATGATTTATTTTACCACGGCCTGAAGTGTAAATAGAAATGTAAGGGACCTCCCGTGTGTCCAAGGATTGCTTGCGAGAGCATTGCAAGGAGGCAGCTTCCAGGAAGGAATTCAAACTGTCAGCACTTACTTCGAGCCACCAGAGCCCAGGGGCTGCAGGAAGGCTGGCAGGGACAGCAGCCCTGGGCACCAGCTGTCAGCAGGCACTAAATCCAGGCTGGGGAGAAGGGCTGCACCAGGATCTGGAGCTAATTCAAGGCTTTCATGCATGGAGAATGTAAGGCAGCAAAAAGCTCTTTTTTTTTTTTTCCATAAACTGCATGGCTGCAAAGGTGTTTAAAATTACCAGGACTCCAAATTATGGTGCAAAATCATCCCGCAGTGTTACCTTAGAGCTGTAAAATGGGATACACCAGCACAAAAGACGTAAATTTAATATTATAATATATAATATATTAAAGGTCTTTCCAACCCAAACCATCCTGGGATTCTTCAGGGCCACAGGAATGGGGCTCCCTGGAGCCACTGCTGGCTGGAGGAGCAGGGCCAAAGGGCTGGAGGAATCCCATGGTTGTACGAGACCCTCCACCAGCCAACAGCCAGGAAATAAATGAACAACAAATATAAACTTCTCTCTGAAGGAGGCAAAAAGACCTAAATAAATCACAGCTTAAACCTACTCCTATTTCTGTTCATGCAGCACCAGACCAGATTTCCCACTGAGAACAAGGGCAAGTTTCAAGCAAAGACTGAAGAAATGCAAAATAAAAGCCTGTTTATCAGCTGGTCGCACTCCGGAGGCTTCGTTTGACAGCACAAACTGCAGCCCCGGCACTCTGCCACGCACAGCCCCAGCCCTCACCTCGGGTCACACCACGCTTCCATCCTCGCAGGGAGAGCCTTGGGGTTATTGATTGCAGGAATCCAATCCCGGGCACCGCAGCTGCCTCCGGGATGCCGGGCGGGACGGAGATGGATGGATCTGTTCCCAGCCTGCTCCTGGGGGACAGGAGCAACCAAGGAAATTGGTGAATGTTAAGTATTTTTCTAAATGGCTGTCAAGTCGCTTCCAGAGTGCAAGTAATGAAGTCACTTCTCTCTATTTGTTCTGTGCTCAGCCTAAACAGTGATGAACTCGAGCCTGGAATATGTAAAAGCCCCGAATTTGTGTGTGTGAGGCATTGTTTAAATTCCTACTAGAATAGAACAAAACAAAACTTAACTGGGGGGACAGGGGGGTGTTTCACCTGGAGAACAGAGGCTCAGGGGGGACCTCTCACTCTCACAACTCCCTGACAGGAGGGGGCAGCCAGGGGTCCAGCTCTTCTTCCAGGGAGCAAGAGACAAGAGGAAATGGCCTCAAGCTGTGCCAGGGGAGGTTTAGGTTGGATATTGGGAAAATTTCTGCACCCAAAGGACTGTCCAGCCCCGGCACAGCTGCCCAGGGCCGTGGAGGAGTCCCCGTCCCTGGAGGGATGTAAAAGCTGTGTGGATGTGACACGCGGGGACAGGGGTCAGTGGTGGCCTTGGGGAATAATTGGAGTTGGTGACCTCAGAATCCTCGTCCATCACCAGCGATTCCGTGGCTCTGTGATTTGTCCCACTGAAGGCGGTTCTGGAATGTTTCCAGCAAGGTGAAGGACGCCCCATTTCCCCAGGAGAGCAGAGGTCAGCCCAGGCTGCGGCTCGGGGGCAGATCCCTGCCGCGTGTGCTGCAGCCGTGGCAGGCCCGGAGCACACGGAATCGCCCAGTCCTCCCACGGCTCCTCTCCCTTTTCTCCGCACACGGGAAGAGCTCCCCGCAGGTGATCCCTGCTGCCCGCAGCACACGCTGCCCATTCCCAGCACCACCGAGCCTCCGAGGGCCGGGATGCGCCGCTGGGAGCAGCGGGGATGCCACACACTGCGCAGGGATCCTGGGGGAACACCCCCTGCGCGCATTCCCCGGCATTTCTGGGAAACCTGCGCCTCTCCCGGAGCCGCCCGAAGGGAGAACCAACCGAGCCGCGCATCCTTCCCTCCTGCCCTCCCCGAGCTCTGCGGTGCCCCGGGGAGGCTTCTCTGCCTTTCTGCGGTCACCGTGCAGAGAAGGTGACCGAGGAGGGTCCCCTCGGAGGCGGCACCCCGGGTGGCACCAGGGCACGGGCTGGTGGCTCTCGGTCCCCGCGGGCAGCGGCTCCCAAGGCGATGGGGCTGGGACAGCGCTCACAAACCCCTGCCTGCGGGAGCTGGGTTACATCTGCACAGCACAGAGCCTGCTACCTGAGCCCATGAATGCAATCAGACCGTGGAATGGGCAGGGTTTCAGTAGGAAAAACAGATTTCCTGAGTTTTTTTCTTTTTTTTTCTTTTTTTCCCCACTCTTTTCTTTGTATAGCATCTCTTTTTTTCTTTTTTTCCCCACTCTTTTCTTTGTATAGCATCTCTTTTTGGTGCCTTTCCTTCGTGCACTGCATACTCCCAAGGAAGAAGCAAAGTCTCCAGTACCCCAAATAACAAAGCTAAGAGGGTAAAGACACAGATGTGAGGAGGAGGTTGTGCTGTGCTATAGAGGCAGAAATGCAGAGCAGCCACAGCAAACAGCGAAACTCAGGGAGAGAGCAAAGCTTGGGGGTGCTCCCGCTGTCTGTGGTGAGGCTGGGATCACAGGTGTGTAACTGAATCCCAAAAACGCTCTTCCACCTGCAGTCAACACAAATTATCTGGGTATGTTCAGCCTGGAGAGGAGAAGGCTCCAGGGACACCTCAGAGCCCCTTTCAGGGCCTAAAGGGGCTCCAGGAGAGCTGGTGAGGGACTGGGGACAAGGCCTGGAGGGACAGGACACAGGGAATGGCTTCCCACTGCCAGAAGGCAGGGATGGATGGGATATTGGGAAGGAATTGTTCCCTGTGAGGGTGGGCAGGCCCTGGCACAGGGTGCCCAGAGCAGCTGGGGCTGCCCCTGGATCCCTGGCAGTGCCCAAGGCCAGGGTGGATGGGGCTTGGAGCAGCCTGGGACAGTGGGAGGTGTCCCTGCCCATGGCAGGGGTGGCACTGGATGGGCTTTAGGGTCCCTTCACCCCCAAATCATGCAAAAATCCAATGATCCCACACAAACAGGAGGGGTTTAATGCACTCACCGTGGAAAGAACTTTTCTGGGTGGTTTTGGGGTCCCCAGCCCTGGAAAGAGAGAGATCCCACACGGACATCCTGGGGCTCTGACTGAGCCATCCCCAGGTCGATGTCTCTGCCTCGGGAAGAGGCTGCAGGCAGCAAGTGCTCCACAAACAGCAATATTCCTGTGCCACGCTCCAGTGGGCATTCCAGTGAGGATACAGGAGTTTTCTTTTCAATTCTCTTGTAATGAGATACAGTCAAGACTGCTACCAAGCACAAAATCTATTTAAAGGATATTCCAAGGATTCTCAATGAAGTTACATTATCTCAAGTTAAGATCCCTTTAAAAGGACATAATTCACTCTTAACCCTTCCCATCTGAGATGCTCTAAGGAGAGCCACAGCCTATTTTGTGCTATTTGAGAGTCAAATCAAGCCCCAGCTCTCACTACACAACCTGTTTTCCCATCAATAGGGCTTGCCTGCCACACTAACACCCAGCAGGGTCTCAAAAAAGAACCCTCATTTATTTTACTGGGGGAAAAAAAGGTGCAGCCTGGAACTCAGCCTGCTCCACCACCGTTACCCACATCCAGCAGGCGTCTGTGGGGTGCTGTGGGAGTTCTGTGCTCAGGAACCACGGCATGGTTCCTCCTGCTGAGGGATGTGCAGCCTCTCCCCAGCGCAGGGCTCCCTCTCCACGGGGCCGTGTCCCTAATTACCCCACTGAGGTCCCGATGGAAACCCCTCTGCAGCATTTGCTGCTTCTCTGAAAGGGAAGGAAAGGAGGCACTTCCCATCCCAGGCGTGAAACGTTGGTGCACGAGCTGGAAGAGGAGCGAGGCCCCCTCAGCTGTGGGCCTGCACGGGGCTGTCAGAGCACGCTCAGGGGCTGCTGCTCTCCCTCTCCCGCAGTTCACCAGCACCATCCCCTCAAATGGCTACAGGAGCATCCTGCCCACAGATGTTCCGGCCTCTGGGTGGTCACAGGGGCTGTGCTGGCCCAGCTGTGCCCCTCTGGGGTCTGGGGGCTTCAGTGTGGGCACTGCTGGAACTCAGCCCTGAGAGTACCACGGACACAGCCAGGCCCCAGCAGCACAACAGCAGCTGCAGCCATTCCCCCAGCTGGGGAAACAGAGCCCATCTCATTTCCTGGTTAAAGAAAGTGAACAAACCCCAGCTCTCCATATTCCACAATACAGAGAGAGAGACACACACAAAATAAACAACTCCAGGAGTTTTGTGGCTCTTTTTCCCATCCATTCAAGAAGTATTAATTGACCTAGGATTTTGAAAATAATGTCAAAATGACTGGCAAATTATTTACCTTCCATCAGAACTAATTCCCTCTGTGGCAGCTGTTCCAGGGCTCCCAGAATTATTGGCCTCACCTGCAGCAGATGCAATCACAAGCAAAGGCTGAGCACACGGACCGGCAGCTCGTAATTTTCTTCTCATCTGACCCCAACTTGGTAATTTTCTCTTTTAGAACATTTTATGAAGAGGAGGGAAGATGATGAGTAGGGTAAGGAAGAATAGGTAACAGGAGTTTAATAAAAAGAGCCGGGAAAGATACACAAGACGTGATCCATAATTCACCACAAACAGCAGCACAAGGACTTCAGGCATTACAGGGACAAAGCAGGACCAGAATCTACATCCTCAATATGGACGTTTCCTTGCATTGTGTGTCCTTTCTTTTCACGTATTTCAGATTATATTTTTTAGGGATCTATTTCAGCAAAAGAAAAATATCTTCCTTCCTGTAAGTACCTCGTGTTCCTCGGGTAAAGTGATATTTGGTGCAACAGTTCAGCAGCTCTGGCACTGCAGGAAGGGCACTGGGGGGAGGAATGACACAGAAATGAAAGTGCTCAACAAGACTCAGCTTGTCTTAATTTCGAGTCCTACATGCTCAGCTGTACTCTGACACGTGTATGAAATCACAGCAGCAAAGGGTGGCATTGTCAGTTCTTCTGGCATCACCTTCAAAGCCTGACGTGTGATGGTGGGAATTTGCTTGAAATTGGTTTGTATGTTTGTTTTAAAAAAATATTAAAAATATATAATTTTGGTAAGAAAACAAACGCAGTGAAAAACATTTCATCTTTCTGAACACAACACGGAACTGAAATTCAATATCATCTTTTTGTCTTATACTCTGTCTTGTTCCCTAAACTTTCTTTCCTTACTTTTGCTGTGAGCATGGGGGTGAAGCTAATTGCTCTTAACCCGTACAACTCTGATTACTGGTGGATTTGTACAGCTGAAAACCACCTCAAAACTGGACCAATCCTCTCCTTATCTTCAGGCAACCACATCCTCACCTCCCCTCGTGTGGCTCCCACACCCAAGGCATCCTCATTCCATGGCAGGAAGGAGCAGAGGATTTGTTCTCAGTGTTCCTAAAGGAGTTTTTGTGTTGGTTTTGTCTGCCCTGACAGAAACCTGTTGGGGCTTGTGCACTTGGGGGTCTTACCAAAAAATGCCTGAAATTCGGATTCCCGTCAGAAATGCAGCTCTTCAAACAAATCCTTTTTATAAAAAGCTACACCAAGAGAAAGGTTTCCAGACAGCAGAGCAGGCATTTAAATAAACTTCTTGGAATGCCTCTCCAGCAGATCTTCCCCCTCTGAGCTACACAGGGAGCTTAGGGAGCCTCCTGGTTGGGGCCATCGGGAGCAGCAGCACCACTAAACCTGGAGGCCTTCAAAAAGCCCAGGGAAAAGGCTCTCTGAGGTGGAGGGAAGGAAACGTGAGGCTGAGGAACCCTCCAGCAGCATTACCCACATAAAAGCTGGCTGAGAAGTGTAAATAAATATGAATATTGTGGTTCCCACTGCCGCACTCATTTCCAGTCTCCAAGGACACCTAGCAGGGCCGTTCCTCTCACTCTGAATAGATGATCAGCAAATTAAAATACTTTCATTAGGCTGCTTTTGTTTGAATGGGAACAATTGTGCTGAGCTCCCAAGGACTGCAGCTGAGGAACAATATCCCAGAGCCACCACACAGATCAGTGCCAGCGCTTGTGCAACAGGGCCCTTTCCAGCTTCTCTGAACAGCTCTTCAATTTCCTTGCTGTCACACCAAGTAAATAAAACTCAGAGCATTTCGTGGGTAAATTCATGTAAACTGACTGGGAAAGGAGAGATAAGAGGAAGTGGGGAGAGGGGAGCCCCAGGATATTCCTCAGGGATGTCTGAGAGGAGCGTTTGAACAGGGGCAGCAGGACAGGGGGTTCTGCCCCTTGCCCAGGTGAGCCCCCGCCTGCAGAGCTGCTGGAGAGAGTCCAGAGGAGGCACCAGGATGGTCAGAGGGATGGAGCAGCTCTGCTGGGAGGAAAGGCTGGGAGAGCTGGGATTGTTCAGCCTGGCAAGGAGAAGCTCTGGGGTGACACAATTGGGGCTTTCCAGGACCTGAAGCAGGCAAAGGAAAGATGGAGAGAGACAATTTCCAAGGGATGGAATGCCAGGACAAGGGGAAATGGCTTCAAATGGGAAGAGAGCAGATTTAGATTAAATATTGGGGATAAAGCCTTCCCTGGGAGGGTGGGGAGGCCCTGGCACAGGTGCCCAGAGCAGCTGGGGCTGCCCCTGGATCCCTGGCAGTGCCCAAGGCCAGGGCGGACATTGGGGCTTGGAGCAGCCTGGGACAGTGGAAGGTGTCCCTGCCATGGCAGGGGTGGCACTGGGTGGGCTTTAGGGTCCTTCCAACCCAAACCCTTTTGGGATTCTGTGATTTTGCTGATCCCCCACCCCAGCATCTGAAAGGAACCAGGGAATTTCTGTGGCACAGAAACGAGTGAGAGCCAAGCCATTCACCTGCAGTATTGTTTGTAGGTATTTACAACAGACTTGCAGGGAGATGCACTTTCCAAATTTGAATTCACACTGCCTACAGTTTTTGTTTCAGTTGTTACCTGTGCAACTTCCAGCCTCATTAAATTATAAAATACAGTTTTTCAACGAACGCAGCTAATAAATGCAGAGATGCTTCTCTGTTCCCTTGGAAAAAAAAAAAAGATCTTCCACGTGACTACAAGCTGGGGATGGAAAAAAAATCCCAACAAAGCATAAACCCAAACAGTTCCCAGAGAAAGCCAGCGTGCTCCTTTTCTAACACATGAAAAATTATCACAATCAAATTCCATTGTAAAATGCCCTTCTGAGTTTGTTTCCCCAGCTTTATTACCTACACAACTGGGATATTTTTATTTTTCCTGAAGTAGGAGCAAGTATCTAAATGAGAGGCGAATTGATGATATACAGCTGGAAAATGGCTGTGAAAAATAGGGGGCCAAAATTTATCTCCATCGTTACACACAATGAAGCTCATGTGTTATAAACAGATACTGTAACAGAATAAATCAGAATGGCACCAATGATCATAATCCTGATCCTTTGTGGTCCAGCCTAGAAATCAGGAGTCAGGATCCCATTTTTCTTGGCATTGTAAGGAACAGAGCAGAGGAGACAGGTGGTGAGCAGATAACCTGGGATGGACAGGAGGGAAAAGCAGAGCGTGGCCGAGGTTGGGAGACAGGACAGGGAAGAAAGAGGGAATAGGAGCTGGAGCTTGACATTTCCCTCAGCAGGGATGAGCTGCAGCCATCAGGGCACGGGGAGATTCCCAAAGGGATGCCAAGGGTGACGGAGCAGATCCCAAAAGTTGCGGGAATTCTTTTGCCTGTGCACGAGGGAATAAAGGGAGCTGAGGGAGGCAGGCCCAGGGCTGAGGGGAAGCACTGGCAGGGCAGGACATGGGATGGAGAGAATGTTCTCCCAGCTTTTCCAGGGAAAAGGGGCCTTTGGATCGCCAGGGAGGGATGGCTGCTTGCAGCGACAGATTTACTGCTCGGGGGGGAAGGAAATCCACCCGGTCCGGATGGGGGCCAGGACAGCCTGGAAGAGCCCCTGTGGAGCAGAGCTCAGGGCCAGCAGGAGGGGAGGAGAAGGGGAACGGCAGGAGGGGATCTGGGGGTGGCTGTGGGGTGCCGGGGAGGCCGGGACGGGACGGGGATCCCACGGAACGGCCGCGGGGAGCCCGGGCTGGGCGCGGAGGAGCGGGGGCGTGGGGGCCCTTCCAGGGGAACACTGCACATGCAGAGCTCACCACGGCCCAGAGGACGCGCCCGGGCAGGAGCGCTCTCAGCGCGGCCCTGGGAATGGATGTGCTCTATCCACCAAGCCCTCCCAGGCGAGGACACTGCTCACACGCCAGGGCTGGCTCCCAGACCGAGCAGGAAATCACCACTCCAGGGTAGCTGCCTCACTGAAAGGCAGCACCCGGCAATTCCTAAACACAGGGCGGCTTGAAATGAATTACTGGGATTTTTTAGTATTTTATGGCGGTGTTTTCCAGGAGGAACCAGCACTGGTGGTGGTTTATAAATGTGTTATAAAACGTGTTACCACAGAGCACCTGCCCTTTCTCTGCCTGCAGCTTCCCCTCAGGGACACCTCTGCTCCGGGGGCAGGCTCGGCACACGTGGGTGCCACAGAGGGTGCCGAGGTGGGAGATGCAGCGAGACCTCCTTCGACATCCCTTCCAACCCAAGCTCCCTGTGATTCCACGACTCTCTGTGCTGCTCTCCTCTGCTCACCACACATCTGACCTCCGGGAAGAAGTGACTGTGAAAAACAGGCCTAGGAAGAGGGAACATTTATTTTCTGGCATAAATGTAATAATAATAGTACAGTAAAATCTGGCCCAGAAGCCGAGGGCTTACGTATTTCACATTATGTGTATTATATATTTAAATTCATGGAAATGTTTACTTAGATACTTATATTTCATGGGCTATAAAACAATAATAACCAACTCCAAATTAGTCATTTCTTTTCAGATAATAAAGTCACAATGAGAAAAAATTTGTAGCTTCCAGTTGTTCCAACCAGTGTTTGAAACAACATGAAAATCTCTTCAGCAGTCATTACAGCATAATTGCTTTGGAAAGCTGCAAGAGAATTACCACAGCTTTTTGTTGCTGTTTGTTTTGCTAAAGGAAAGTTAATTTTATTCAAAATTATTAACTATTCCCATCTCCTTATTCCTACAAAACAGAGAAGTGAACTGGGAATTTCTGTTCGATATTATAGAATCACTGAGGTTGGAAAAGGCCTCCAAAATCCCCAAGTCCATCTTTGATTATCAAATTCTATCAGAACCCGTTTGTACAAATTAAATCACACAGCTCATTTCTCTTGAACCTTGCAGACAGCAGCTCAGACCTGCCAGGATGCGTTGCCTTCAGTTTGTTGCCAGCGTATATTTTGTGGTAAACTAAATATCCACGTGCAGCTTTGTAATGCCAGTTCGGTGTGAGGCTCATGAATGATGCATTTCCTTCTGTAAACACAAAAGGAAATATAATTAGTAATGGTATTTTGACCAATAGATATTGGCAGAATAATTTGGTATTTACAAACATCATTATATTTTATCTAATTAAGAGACTGCGTTTCATTTCTGTTATTTGGGGGATACTCAAAATTCCTGGCTAATGCTGAAGCACTTGGGATGCCAGGTGGGATTTTTCTGGCAGCTTTAAGAAGCTTTTTTAAGAAAAGCAAATGTGAAGTACCCGAGCTGGAAGACAAAAACCTGATGTTCAAGTACAAGTCTGAGGCTTGGGACGTCCTGTTCTCATCCCTGGCAGGAATTCCCTGTGGCATTTCAAACACAGGCAGGGCAGGCAGCAGTCCCTGCTTCCCCAGCCTTGCCTGGCTTTGGGGCTCTTCCAAGCCCGAGGGGGTTGGTCCTGCCCTCCCCAAAAGCTGCAGTCCCTGCTGGTCCTGAAACACTGGAAAGAAAATTCTCAGAATCCCAGGATGGTTTGGGCTGGAAGGGACCCTAAAGCCCATCCAGTGCCACCGCTGCCATGGCAGGGACACCTCCCCCTGTCCCAGGCTGCTCCAAGCCCCAGTGTCCACCTTGGCCTTGGGCACTGCCAGGGATCCAGGGGCAGCCACAGCTGCTCTGGGCACCCTGTGCCAGGGCCTCCCCACCCTCACAGGGAGGAATCCTTCCTAATAAACCCTCTCTGGCTGAAGGTTGCAGACCCAAGAAGTCAAACCTGCTCCTGCCCATCCCATTGCACACACAGGGAACCCAGCTGGCAAATAAAAAGCCAAAAGAACATCCCCACGCTCAGAATGCCTCAGTGGTACAGAGATCTCATCATAACAAAGAAAATATCCCTGCCTGGGTTTTTCATTTGGTGTTTGGGCATCATTGGGAGCCTCAAACATCATGCAGCACCCTAAGAACTGCAGAGGTGATGTCCCCGTGCTGCCACTCCTTCCACATGGAAAAACATCCCCCAACATAAAGAACTTCAGAGAAATCTGTTCAGTATTTAGCCAACATCCTGGTTTCTCCAGGAGCTTGCAGCAGCAGCCAGCACCTAAGTCAGTATGATTCATTGGATCAATAATTCTAAGGTCTTGTACCTAAAAGGTTGAAAAATGTGATCTAAGCTGGCAGAAGAGAAATGATTGTAATGTTCAGCAAAATGGTTAATGAGGCTTGGAAAGAGCAGACTTTGGGGGGAGAAAAATATGTCCAGGTTTAACCTTGCACAGAGCTCCAGCAGAACGTTCCCTCCTCAAGGTTAACTCTGCAGCCCCCACAGACACCTTTAGTTTTTCAATATTTCCACTCTTTTTCTGGCTGGCCTTTCCCTTTCCCCGTTCCCATGCTCTGGAGGACCTGGCCTCTTTTCCAGCTCCCAACATCCCTCATCATTTCCTACTGAATGCTTCGTCTCAGTGGCTCAGTTACATAAAGGCACAGCAATGAGGTTTTTTTCCTTCTCCCCTAACTGCAAGTTTTGTTTCTGATTCCTTCTTTTTCCTTCCATCCGTTACCATCCAACTCCAAATAAAAAAAATCCTTTCCCAGACCCGTTTCTCACTCTTTGACTCCCCTCAGATAAGAAAATGCCATCTTATACTCCAGCATTTGTGCTCAAAGCAAAAGAAATAATAGTGACACTGAGAGCCAGGACTGGTGCTGTTGTTTTAGCATTTCATTATTCTAAGGAAAACAGGAAAACAGGCACTGGCAGCTACAATCTCCTGGCCCACTGGCACTTCCCACAAGCCAGCTCCCTTTGGGGTGTGTGTGTGGGATCTGCCCCTGCCCCTCACCTGGGGCTCACATCACACCAGCAGTGCCAGGTCAGCCTGGAGAAGGAAACATCAGAGGAATGATTTAAACCTGTTTATCCAGAGAGGGGGAGTTTTTAGAGGGCAAGGAGTGTCCAGGCAACAGGGAATGGCCTCACAGGGGAAGAGAGCAGGTTTGGATTGGATATTAGGGATAAATCCTTCCCTGGGAGGGTGGGGAGGCCCTGGCACAGGGTGCCCAGAGCAGCTGGGGCTGCCCCTGGATCCCTGGCAGTGCCCAAGGCCAGGGTGGACATTGGGGCTTGGAGCAGCCTGGGACAGTGGGAGGTGTCCCTGCCCATGGCAGGGGGGGATGAGGTGACCCTTAAGGTCCCTTCCAACCCAGACCCTTCTGGGATTCTGTAACAGTCAAAGCCCCACTTGGCTTCTCCTCAGAGCACCCCCTGCAGCCTCACCAACACCTCTTTGTCTTTCAAACCCACAATTTCCCACGGATTCCTTCCCTCCCAGGACCTGAGCCCAGGGGCTGTGCTTTGAGCAGGGGCAACGTTCCCCATTTGTCCCGTGTTTGTCAGAGATCCCTCCCCAGTCCCAGAGCCCCCACAACCCCGGAGCTGCACATCCTTCCCTCTGCCGAGCATCCTGCCCACGGTGGAGACAATTACATGTTTCTGATCTCATTTCTCTAATTCACTTCCCTATCTAATCAACAATTATCCCTAATGAACTTTCCACTGCTCATTCAAACTCAGCAGCTTCTCTTTCCTCGGGTGAGACAGACGGGAGAGCCCAGTGGCTCCTGGCATATGATGTTTTATGAAGTGATTTCTGAATAATCACACTTGAATTTTAAAGCTGTTTAACAGCCAGAGCAAATGGCAGGCAAAGGAGCTGAAGTGAGGAGTATGACCTATGAAAACGATGCAAATTCATTTGGAAAAATCCGTTATTAGGGAAAGGTCTCCTTGGCACAGGTCTATAAATCACGCTGCAAAAATGCAGCACGATTGGAGTAGCAAATAGTTGTACAATTCTGTGTCCCTGCAGTCATCTGAGTGGGAATAATGGTGGAGGCAAAAAGAAATATTTGTGCCCTGGTTGAAGATGCGTGAAAAGGTGGAATAGGTTCTGAATTATCCTGTTATTTGTGGTCTCTCAGATAAATAACTCAGAGATTGCTTTGCATGGACTCCTGATTTAATCGATAGCCCAACTGCTAAGGCCAAGGTAATCCAGCTGCTGCCCTTATCACAAATCCCACTGCTCCCAGGGACTCCAGAGGGAGTGGGAGCAGCTCCTGGGGAGTCCCAGCTGAGCAGGGCAGGAGGAGGGGAGCAAACACTCCCAAGCCTCGGTGAATTTTCAGGCAAGCACCAGTTGCAATTATTTCATCTACAATAGGGGTTTTTTTTTAAGGGGAAAAAAAATAAAAATAAGAGCAGAGCAGAGTAATTTCCAAAGAATTCTGAGTTGTTTTGCTTTCCCAGGTACAATTCCCCTCCTGGAAACACACAATAAATGCCTTGTAATGGAATTACTGCCCATTGTAACACATCCAAAACGTACTGCAAATATTAAAACACGGTGTAAGAACAGGGACAGAGGTGTAACCTACTCCTTAAATGTATTTATTTTCCAACACATGAACTTGCAGTCCCGGCCACGTCAGAGCAGCTCAGACCTGTGAATTATCTGATCAATAGCAAACAAGAATGGAAGTATTTTCAGTTCACTGGCAAAAGTCAAGGAACAGAGAAATAATAACAGCAGCAGTGATTCAATCAGAGGCAGCTGGAGTAGGTGGCACAAAAACGTAGGACAAATGTCAAGCACCCAGACAAATGGCCCTACTGAAGGGGAAAACCAGGAGTTATCCGAGCGCCTTTGGAAGGGCTCCGGGGTCAGCCTCCTCCTCCTCCTCCTCAGGAGGAGCTCTTGGTGGAAGAAAAAAATTACTCATGGAAGCAAAATCATGTGAGGCTGCAGCATTTGTCAAATGCACAGTCCCAATTTTTAAGCCACGGTCACGTCGACCTTCCTGTCATTTTTACTTGAAAACAAAGAAAGGAAAAAAACCACAGAGCTCTGGAGCAGGCAAGAGGAGCTGTTTGTAAATGCCCATGTTTGCAAATTCCTCTTGGCTTAGCAAAAAGATTTTTCTTCCTCCGAGTTTAAATTAATGAAAAGTCAAATATGTTCTAACTGGTAGGGGTGAGGCAACGTCTCCTGTGACAGAAACAGTTCATTCTGGCTGAAGACAAATCAGAACAGGCACTGGGGTTTCAGTGCCAGAGCTTTACTATAAAAGACTCTGTTCCTATTGCTCAGTAGAGGTTAAACTGGGAGTGCAGCTGCCCTGGCACCTCCCAGAGCAGCGCTGCTGCCGCTCAGCAGAGCTGAGCCGGTGCTGCTGTGCCTGGGCTGGAGGACAAAAGCTGTTTGAAGGATGGGCTTGTTGTCCAAGGCTGTTGGGGAAGATGAAACAGGAAAATCTTATAAATATGACTGCTTGGATTTTGAGAATATGAAACCTGTAAGTGAAGTAGAACTAAAAGCACAATTTGATGTCTAAGATGCCAAGACCTAGTCACTGAACAACTAGGAAACAATAGCATGGCCAGCCAAAGATCTTCTCCTCTTGATTAAACAATGCCCCTCTCCCCTTATCAATGATCAAAGGTCACCTAGTATGGTAATGTAAGGATTCTTAGGGGCTGTATGTAAATGCTGTAAGTGTAAGATTTGCATCATGTACTAAGATTGGTTAGTGTAAATTAGAATATTCAGGAGGGAAAGATTCAAGAGTTGAGGAGCCTGGTGGGCTCGCTCTCTTGCACGCTTGCCCTCCAGCACGCTTACTCCCTTGCTCTCTTGCTCTCTCCCGGGGCTGCCAAGAGCTGTGACTTGCAGCTCTCTGCAGCTCCCCGTTTTTCACCCACGCCATGAGCAATAAACCTCGTGCTCCAAGACCAGCCATGGCTCTGGAGATCTCTCGTCCCCGTCCGTCTCTTCCCCGCCCAGACCGTCCGAGCAGCGTTCTTACGCAAGGCCTCAGCCCAGCTGAGCTCAGCCCAGGGAAGAGCCCAGCTCAGCCTGCCCCAGCCCCAGGCAGAGTGGGGAGATGGAGGGGGAAGAGACAAATTTCATTAGTGTGGAAGAGCCGTGAGGAGCACCTTGGGGAGAACTGGCTGGAGGGTGAGGGACAGGGCAAAGGGCAGGCACAGGGACGAGTGCTCCAGGCCGAGGGCAGAAAACACCAGAATTAATCAGGCAACTGCACAAAGCTCCCCCAGACTGCCCTGCCTGCTGTGGGGACACCACCCCAGTGTGCCCCAGCCCTCAGGGATCACAGAATCAGTCAGGCTGCAAAAGACCTTTAAGACCAGAGTCCAAGTGTTCCATCTCCACTGCCACCACTGCCCCGTGTCCCTGCAGCCACCCCCACGGGGGCTTACAGCCCTCCAGGGATGGGCCACAAGGCAACGGTCAAACAGGGCTCAGCATCCGAACCCCAGAGCAAACTCCTGCAGGCAGATGACTGTGGTGCCATCCCAAAGCCAGAGCTGTGCCCGTGCCAGCAGCCCCAGCTCTGCACACACGGCTGGCGCTGGCCCCGGGAGCTGGCAGGGGACCAGAGCAGCAGGGATGGCCCAAAGGGGCCCCACCCATCCCAAACTCCCCTCTGGTCCCGTGGCACCCACGCTGGCACCCTCGTAGGCTCCTCTGAACCACACCCACCCTGGGTTTGGAGAAGACAGGGCTGGGTCACCCGTGTCAGGAGCCCACTGGGACCTTGTTGAACCCAACTGCTCTGAGAACTGGGGTGGGAACAGTCACTGACCCCCTCAGCACCTCCCTGAGCCTCTGCCAGGGCTGCACGGGGCTGTTGGCACCATCAGAGCCTGCCAAAGCTCCCCCTGTGCCAGGGGGAGGCTGGGCTGAGGCAGCTGCCCCCGTTCCCCAGGGTGCTCCCAGCCCCAGGAGCTGCCTTGGCTCATCCCCGGGCCCTTGGCACGGGGGCAGCAGGATCTGCACATGGAGAAAACCCCGCTCACCTCGGCAGCTCTGCGGCAGATGGGCAGCTCTGCTCCCCAGGGCAAGGGTAAAACCGGGGTCAGGGCTTCAAATGGAGCTGGCTGCGATTCCCCGGGAGGGCACAGCCCCACAGACACTGCTGGGGTGGAAGGAGCCCTGTTCTGGGCACGCAGGGTCCCCCTCCGAGCCCTCCCAGGAGGCAGGACTACACCTATTTCAAAAATTGTTATTATTAGATACCTGCCCAGGGTCTTCTGTTTGTCCTTGGGGAGTTCAGGCACTTCCCTCTTCAGAAGTTATCACAGAGGATTTACTTAACCTACAGAAATCCCTGCGGACAAGAAATCCCAAGTGCAGCAGGCATCAGGATGTGGGAAGCTGTCACTCAGAGATTTATCGGATGAATGCTTTCCAGTGCTCTGCAACCAGGTTCTCTCAAAGCCTTTGGGTCTGACTACACAGTAACAGAGTAAATCCCACCCTCTTAACCCAGGTGGATTTCTTTCTCCTTCATGTTACAATTTTCTCAGCTGAATTAAGCAGTGCTGGTTGATTTCGGTGCTTTCTTCATGTCATGCACTGAAAGATACTCCACAAAAAAGCTACTGGAAAAGTGAAAACCTCCAGGGAAATGATCTTCCCAATGACTCACGGGGTGCTGCTCCCACATCTGCCTCTCCAGATCATTGCTGAGGGCAAATCCTGCTTTAATCCAACCATACACAGGTGTGACAGACTCCCTGATCAAACACCACGTTCTCCAGAAATATTTCTCAGTGCATCCAATAACAAGAATGAAAAAGATCTTTTCTTCCAGCATGGTGCTGGGCCCTGCAGGGGCTCTCTTCAGCCCTCTCCTAGATGATAAGAGGGGGGAAAAGTTGGAATCCAGTCCTGGGAAGCATTCCCAGTGCAGGCAATGGGATTCTGCTTGAGTGAAGCCTGAAGAGTTCAGTTAATTGTCAGTAATTTCCTCCTTTCTTGTCCAGCGTGATGAAAATGCAGTGGAGGAGCAATCAGCCTGCTGGGAAATTACACAGTGAGGAGAAAATGGGAGATTTCCCTGTGGGTCGGGGCTGCTTTGAGGGGCAGCTCAAGTCTTGTACAGATTTAAAGGGGAACTTTTTAAAATTTCTGCTCACTTGTCAAGCTATCATCAGCCAGCACCTCCTTGATTTCTTCCCAGAGCCCTGGGCACGTGATGGCTCTCACACAGCCCCAAAATACCCTCACCTGCCTGATGTTCTCCTCAGGGACTCGGCCACACGGTGCTGGAAATGCATCACACCCCAAAAAAACCAAAGCCAATGCTTTTCCCTCCCCTTCCAGTGCCACAGTCCCTGGGGACACTTGGAGATTTTCTGCTCACTTCTGTCCTACCTGATTTTTGATCCATGCGGAGAAAACAGACCACACCTCTCCTAATTACAAACATCTCTGCTGCTAACGAAGGGGACAGATGGACAGGCAGAGCTGGAAACCCCCAAAAGGGCACAGCAGACCTGGCACAGGCTGTTCCCACAGAACAGGGCTTCCAGGTCCTCATCCTCTGGGAATTCTGGTCTTCATTCCCCCAGGAGACCTTTGTGCTTTACCATCCCCGTGGTTTTGGAGTCACTGCTGCTGTTCCATCCTGATGCATCTGCAGAAAAGAAATGGATCTCTGGAGGCATTCCTGGGGGCACGGACTGATAGGGTGACTGATAGGACACCCTGGCAGTGCCCAAGGCCAGGCTGGACGGGGCTTGGAGCAGCCTGGGACAGTGGAAGGTGTCCCTGCCATGGCAGGGGTGGCACTGGGTGGGCTTTGAGGTCCCTTCCAACCCAAACCATTCTGGGATTCTCGTCCCGCTGGGCTGTTTTAACCAGCTCCTTTTGGGATCCTGAGGGAAGCCAGGCTGTGATGCTGCTGAGGAGAACAGAAAGGCTTTTCCCACACCTGTTCTGATGAACATTCCCTTTGAGCTGCTGTGCCCAGGGTGTCAAACCACCTTCTCCATGCTGGGGTTGGCAGAGCTGCCCCGAGTTCTGGTTTATAAGGCAAGATCTACAAGAACATTAAAGTCCTTCTCTTCCTCTCTCATCTAAAACTGTAATTTTCCAGCTAGGGCAGAATTTTTTCATTTCTACGTTTCTAAGGACGTAATCTTGTCCTTTTTATTGTTATCCATCCCATTTTCACTACTGCAGCCCTCCCAGTCAAACCCTTCCTCCCATCCACCAAACCTCCCCTGCACCAGCAATTCCTCGCAGCTTCTGAGGCACTGCAGGTTCCATCAGCTCATTGCCAGCCTCCAAACCCTCCCTGACGAGCTCTAATAACTGCAGCCCCACAGTGCAGCTCTGCTTTTAGCATAAACCACACCTAATTAAACCGTGCCCGTCTCCCCCTGTCCTCCAAAGAGGTGCTAAACATAAATGACTGAGCGTAACGACCGCGAGGTTCTCTCTGGTTTGACCCTGCCCGGGTTCTGCAGCTCCTGGAGCAGGAATGAGCCTGGAACTGCCCGTGCTGGAGGTGCTGGCAGGCTGCAGGGCGGCCCTGGCAGCTCTCACAGCTCCATCACCGTCCTCAGTGCGAGGAGTAACTCGCTCAATTAATTTTGTTGCACACCGGGACATTGCAGCTGATATGGGCTGATTAATTAACGTCCCTGCGATGCTGCTCCTTTGTGAGCAGGCTCATTGAGGATTAATTTGGGTGCCTTGTTATGTGGGCACACAGATAAAGGCACTCAGGGGTGACCTGGCACATTGGTGGCACCACAAAGTGTCACCCACAGATGGGAACAACGCCCAGGGAGGGGCAGGCAAAGCTCTGGGGGAGCCTGCAGTGGCACACGGTGGCTTCAGTTCACTCGTTCAAGGGCATGGATAAAGGCCTGAAGGGACAGGACACAGGGAATGGCTTCCCACTGCCAGAGGGCAGGGCTGGATGGGATATTGGGAAGCAATTGTTCCCTGGGAGGGTGTGGAGAGGCTGGCACAGGGTGCCCAGAGCAGCTGGGGCTGCCCCTGGATCCCTGGCAGTGCCCAAGGCCAGGCTGGAGCCACCTGCTCTCTGGAAGGTGTCCCTGCCCACGGCAGGGGGTGGCACTGGATGGGCTTTAACGTCCCTTCCAACCCATTCTGGAATTCTGTGATAAATACAGCTTTCCGTGAGCTTTCCCCATGGCCAGCACTTGCTCTCTCCTGCTGGGATCCACGCCACGAGATCTCCCCTGATGATTACAGTGCGGAGCGCTGGGCCAGCCCCAGGCTGGTTTTGCTGGGGGCAGAACGAAGCTCGGGGGGGATTCTCCCACCCTCTCTCTGTTTCCAGAAGTGCAGCTGTGCCCTGGCCCCAGCACACACCCTCAGCCCCAGCGCTGGAGCTGTGCTAGGAACGTGCGCTGCTGCGCTTTCCCCGTGCTCAGGTAGTTATACATTTATATAGTTATACATTTATATAGTTATACATTTATATAGTTATACATTTATTTCTCTAAAAGCAGCAGTGAATATTGCTCCCTCCCCGCATGGCTGAGGCTCTCCCAGTGCTCCCAGTGGAGCGGCTCAGCCTCCCTCGAACACGAAGTGAGCCAAACATAGAAGCCCATCCCAAAGCTGCTCCTGCGGCGCCGGGATCCCCCCGCGGGCTGCGGGTTCCTCGGGAATGCCGCCCTTCCCGGGCACCCCGCGTGGCACAGGAGGGCACACCAGACCCGCACAGCCCCACGCAGCAGCTGCGCCTGCGGGGCACGGCGGAGAAAACGCGAATAAAACCGAGCAGGAACCGCTGGCCAAGCTCGGCTGCCAGCCCTGATGCATTGTGTTTTCCTGCAGCAGCCCTCGGCACATCCCGGGCTTAATGTGAAGTCAACTGCTCGTTATAATTCAAGATATAATATTTAATAATTCACCGAGTAAATCTCAGTGTTATCCTCTGGAAAACAATGACTGTATTGCAACATCCCCAGCTTCCAACCCTTTGCCCCCTCACCCCAGGAAATCAGCTCCCCACAAAGGAGCGCCAGGCTGGAAATCCAATGTATTCCCTTCCCCATCGCGAAATGGTTTCGGTAGCACATAATTTTTCTTTTTGAAGGATCTCCTCTCTGCTGACAAGTAAATAAATGTGTAACTTTCCGCTCCTTTCAGTGCCCAGAAGAAAAGGAAGAAAGAGAAAGAAAGGGGGAAAAGAGCTGCAACAGGTTTGCTGAATATTGGTTATTCATTTTCTGAAGCACAACAGGGACACTTTATAAACTAATCCAGCTTTACAGCGGCTGCAGCACTGCCTTCACTTTCGTGTTATTGGATAATTTGTCAGTTCTGGCACTTTGGCAAGTAATCAAGTGAGGAACAACTACCAGAAGCAGAAGAAAATTATTGAATCTGGTTCTTCTTCCTCCTCCTTCTTGTATTCTAAACATAAGCTGATTTTAAACAAAACACTGTTGGCAGAAACAAAACAACCTTTAGGATTTATGAAAGACACAGCACTAAAATAAGATGCTTGTGTTTAAGGGGGTTTTGATTTTGCTTTCTCCCCCTCCTTTCTCCCCAGATAGATCACTTTCCATTAAATGCTTTGAGCTAAACATGGAAAATCTTAATCCCTGCTCAGGTAAAGCTTCACTTTGCATAACTGGTAGCTCGGAGGGAAAAGAACATCACAGTGACTCGGGCTCAGCTCTGGCCACTGAGCACGGCCACGGCTGCAGCTGCTCTCAGGGAATTTTCCAGAACCTAAAATTAAAACCACACTTAAACCCCACGTACCTGCCTTGTCTCACTCCAGTTCCATCCCGATGGGAAATGGGGAGACGCTTCCAGTGCAGAGGGCAGCGGAGGAAGCTGATCCCGTTGTCGGCCGCCTGCTCCAGAGCATCCCGTCCTCCAGAAAAGCCTGGAACACTTGGGAGCATCCCCCGAGGCACAGAAAGCTGCTGCTGCACCTGAGGGTTAGAGGGATCCACAAACAAATCGGTATTTCTGCACATGCACTAGAGGGGGAAATAAACATCATCGTGTGAAGCATCGGTGCACTAATTAGGTACAAAGTCATCGATGGTCACTTCAGCAACACTTGCACTTTATTTGTGTTAGAAATGAAGTGGTCACTCACGAGGTGTGAACCTTTCAAATGATCGTGAGAGATTAGGAGCTGGTGCCACAAGACCAAGCGACCATCAAACAACAAAAGCTTCTGCATCAGGTGCTGATTTCGGGCCTCAGGACTCACCTGCAGCTCCCCACGTCACCACCAACAAAGAACACCAGAAAACCCAGAACACAGGTTCTGAATGTGGAATTCTCTTACTGCAGGTCCTCGGTGAGGGAAAGAAATCACCATCCCAAACGTACAGAACTGACAAAGAAACAGCTGTTCAAGCGTTCTAAGGTTTAACTTGCTGCTGAATCACGGTGTGCAGGCACCAGTCCTCAGTGATATCTCCCCCTCCAAGGCCGTCCCTGGCCGGGAGAAGCAGAGCAGGATGTTTGCAGTAATGGCTCTGAAAGGATAACTTTAAATACAGAGCGCAGCCAGCTCTGTTATTCAGATAAGGCAGCTCACCTTTGGGGTGGGAACAGGAGGCAGGAGCTGCCAGGAGCACCCAGACAGGGCTCCAGCTCTGAGCAGTAAGCTGCTGGATTTGTCTCACCTTGTTGGTTTATAGATTCCAATGAGAGCCAAACAGAGCCCGGCTTTGCTACCAAAACCCCTTGGCAGTAGATGGAAGTATCACTTTATATATATATATATATATCTTACTTTAACGTGGCAAAGATCTTCCAGGGCATTCAGCTGCTCCCATCACCCGGAGCCCCAGGCTGCCCTTGCGAGGAGCACCCTGCTCTGGCAGGAGATGAATTCCTCACACCGTGCAGGGAAACCACGGGCAGCAGGAGGGGAAGCCAGGCTGGCACACCTGTGATTATCTTATTTGGGGCTGTCTCTGGGAGGAGACAACGTCAGTAAATCATTGTCCTTTCTGCACTTGTCCCATACCTGAACTACACCAGACAAAGATGGCTTTTGGAAGCCCTGCATAGTTAATGAGACATCCAGCAAAGGAGCTGTTCACACACTGACAGATGTGTTCCAGTGAGCCCTGGCCCTCTCTGGCTCGTGCATTTCTGACATCCCTGCACCGGGAGAGAAAAAAACAAACACATCTCACACTGACCCCACATTTCCCTCTATGCCCAGGATGTGGGGAGTGACAACTTTATGAACAAGAAGTTGAACAGAAAAAAAAAGACTTTAAAACCTAGACTCTGCAGATTGTGTTACCCTAAAAACCACGTGGATAGGACCTTTGAGGACGTGGGTTAGTGCTGACCATGGTGGTGCTGGGTTAGGGTTAGGTGATCTGAGAGGTCTTTTCCCACCTTGATGATTCCATCATTCTGCTCCTTCCCAGCACAGCTCCCTGGGAAAGGCACTAATGGCCCCACAGGCAGGAGCCCAGGCATTAATGGAGGGAGCAGCAAGGGCAAGGAGAGGGGGAGATCTGTAACCCCATCCCTGCATCCCCGGGGAGCTCCCAGCGCCGCCCGTGGGTACAGATTGCACTGCTGGACTCCGCTCAGGCAATTCTGCCTTTAATGTGCTCTGGCATGATAATGATCCCACCTTTGCCACTAATTAACAAACTTCTCTGTCTGGCAGTCCATTTGAAAAATTAGATAATAGGTCTCGCTTAAAGCACTTCAGAGAGGAGCACCCCAAGTGCATAAACCAGCAACAGCCGTGTCCAACAACAGCTCTGCACAGACAGATGGCCCAGGGCTTGCTGGCCATTAAAAGCTCCCAGCTGGGAGGCCCAGCCAAGGCCCCTGGAGCTGTGCAGGCAGAGCAGCAGCCAATTCCACAGCCAGATCCCAGACTTTGTCCGGGAATTATCTGCCACAGGCTGGCACCTGCGCCTGCCCCGCCAGCTCTGCACGAGCACTGCCCGCCAACGTCAAGGTCGCCGCTGAGCCACGGGGAGGTGAAAATGGAGTTGGATCATTGCTGGCAGAAATCTGACTCTGCTCTGACAATTTAGTAATAGAACTGTGCAGGGATGATGACACCATTCCTTGTTTTCCCAGGGCAGGGAAAGTGTGCTCTGGAAAGTGCAGCTACTGCAGCAAGGCAGAAATTGCCACTTCTTATCTAAACCTTCTAAAGAACATTTTATAATCCCCTAGTTTGTTGTAATTTCAAATTTTTTATTTATTTTAGTTTGACTAGAATACTAAAAAACCCCAACCCCCAAATATCCTATCCAAATAATTTTTGTAGCCAGACAAGAGAGAAGAAACATTGCCTGAGTCTCTCTGACAAGTCTGAGCATCCACAATAAACAAACTGTCAAAATACCAGCAGAGCTCGCCAGGTTCTTCCAGTCCCTTTTGGGAAAAATTCCCACAGAAAACCTGCAGAATAAGTCCCACACCCAGGGCACCAAAAATTCTCCCTCAGGTCATGGTCACCTCCAGAGCAGAGGGCACCACACTCAGCTTCATCGGTCACGAGGGCCCCCAAGCCCTGGAGGTGACAGACCTGTCCCCACCTCCCCAGGCCCACCCTCCCAGTCCAGGGTGGCTTCCAGCCCCATTCCCTTTTTCCCTTTGGAGCTGATGGCTCCACGTGGCTTGTGCTTGGGTAAATACAAAATTAGCACCAGTTCTAATTCAGCCAAGCGCTCCAATCCCAGACCAGGGGTGCTCAGCCTGCCTTGAAGCTTCTGGCCAGGCTGTGGCAACCTAAAGCTGCACATTAAGCTGCAAATCAGGCGTGGTGATTGCAAGAAAATGTTTTTAATTTTAAATTGTGGAAGAGGGGTAGAAAAAAATGGATGAGTTCCAGCACCTCAGTAAAAACAACATCTTATTCTAATGAAGTTAACTTGAATGTGAAATTCCATAAACACAGAAACAACTCCTGGCTCTTTCCTGCTGAGGCTGGGCTACAGTGGGGCGAGAGCAATGAGATCTTGAGATCTTCTCAGGCTTGAGGAGACAGAAAAACTCAGCAAATCATTACCAAACCCAAGCAGAGTCAGCTAAACCTCAAGGCAATGCTGGTACACCAACACCACACTTCAATGCCTCTCCTGAAAAAACTGAAAACAAATGTTGTCCCTCAAACTTTCAATAGAGCAGGAGAAGAAAGTGGACTTTGCTGTCCTTGTATCACCACCTTGCTGAGAGCTGACAAGTGCCTGAGGGAAGGATCTGGGCTCCTCTGTTCTTCCCTCTCCTTTTATCCTTCCTTTTTCTTTTTTCTTTTCTTTTTTTTTTTTTTTTTTTAAATTTTTGTTCTGTATCTTTTCTGCCTCTGTGCCAGACGAAGGCAGCTCCTGCTGGTTGAGGTGGAACCTTCAGCAGTGCCCTGACCACCCAAGGAGGGGCAGCGAGTCCGGACTGGAGCCCAGCTCGTCCCCCCAGGAGCCGAGCCCCAGTGCAGGCACCGAGCGAGCAGCACAGAGCCACCCCCTGCTCCTCTGCCTTCTCCACCCTTGGCCCCTGCTTGTTCAGCACAGGAGCAGCCCCCAACCCAGGTAATTCCTCTGTTCAGAAAGAACCTGGGAGCTCTGATTGTCTCCAGGGTTACTCCGAGGCAGTTCCTGCCATAAATCCTACGGACAGGGAGAGGTGAGGAACAAGGGTGTTGCTAAAATGCTTCCCCTACAGTCTGCAGGGATTTTACCTGTTTTCTACTCTTTTTCCATATCTTTAAAAAAACCTTTACAAATATTTTCCAGCACAGCTGTTGCAGCCACGTCCACCCCCAGCCCCTAAAAAGAAACACAGCCATTTACTGGTAATGCCCCTCTATTAATCGTGGTTACTCCACTGCAGCTCCGGGAAAACACGTGGGAAGAGGAGCCCGTGGCTTTGAAAAGCCATTTCCTGGCAGACTGGCAGTCTGGGCGACTGGAGAAACCCACAAGTGTTTTATATCCACCCCAATTCGCTTCACCTTGCTCTGTTCCAACAGATAAATCTGCTCTTAGGAGAGGCAGCAGCTTCCTCACGGTCTTGCAAGACCCACTTGCACAGCAATCCTGATTCCTCTGCTGAAATAAGCCCAAAGCAGCATTTTTGGCTTACCTGGGGATGGGTTCTGGCTCTGCTGCCCAGCTGCTGCAGGAGGGAAAGCAAACCCACCCCGTTCCTGACCCTCCTGCGAGCGGGGGCAGCGATGCTCGGAGAGGGAGTGATTGAAAAGGAACAAACATCCTTCCCCCACGCAGCCAAACAGCCCTCAAAGCCCTCATGCAAGAGTTCAGGAGGAGGGTAAATGAATGCGTTTCTTTCATCCCTCTTTGCTCTTTGAGGTTTCACTTCAACAGGAAAAAATAAAAAAGGAACAATGGTGGATGATCACAATTCAAATGTGTTAAGTTAGAAGAGTGGAATAATCAAAATTCTTCACTTTGTTTGATGCTAAAGCAGGGAAACATCAACTTTAAACCAGTAAAGTTAATCCATAGCTTGAGCTGTCCAGTATCCTACCCTTAAAAAAACCACAATAAACAAAAAACCCAAAGCTTTTTGTGTATGTAAAAAATAGCCATTAACATCAATATTTTAACAAACATAAATGTAACCTGGATCTTAAAACTTTGATTCCAGTTGCAGCTCCAGCACTGTAACCATAGAAATAATCCAATCCCCTCCTACTAAAACGTTGTTTGTCCTTGATTGTTATTTTTCTTAATTGAAATACTCGAGACACTTGGAAGCAAATTGCTCTGCAGCACTATGTACTGCATAAAAGTTGCTTCATTTTGTAACCTGCTGGTACACTATGTCCTACATTTTCACAGTTTTCTGGGAAGCTCCTTAAAGGCATCTTTAATTTTTAACAACTCCCTGGAAATGTGAAACGGAAGGAAAGGTAGGTCATCATTTTGGGCATCCCATTTTTGACAGAGCTCTTTGAACTCTGCAGCTGCGACTGCGTGCGAGGAGTCTCTGTGACTTGCACTCTTACCTAACCATCCTTTAAAAGCAGCCAGGCTAATTCCAGGAGGGGTAACGAGTTGTTTTAACATTTGCCTAATTATAGTAGCATCTGTAGCTCCCTTTGATGGGAGGTGCCCAGAGCTCTGAGCCCGGAGCTGCCCTCCCTGCAGGGTTTGGGTCACCCCGTCCCCAGTGGGGCGAGTTCCTCCTGACCCCACGTTAGGGACACTCCTGCTGACACTTCCACTTGCATCTGCTGCCCCAGAATGCCCAAGGAGCCCTCAAATCCATGGATAACCCCCAGGTCCATCCTGGATGTGCAGTGGGAAGTGCTCACAGGGGCCTCCCTGCGCTGTGGCTTCGTTTGGGAATTCAAGGGGCACAGCAGGGCTGGAGCCTTTGGATGAAGTTCATTCCTGCCCCAATCCCTGCTCAGTGCTGAGGGAATGGGTGGAGCTGGATGGAATCCCTGGCAGCTCAAGAAGGGCGAGGAAAAGACACTGCTGGAGAAGGCTGTGGAAGTGGAAGCTCCAGCTGTGCCAGGGCTGGGGGGGTCCCTGGGTGCCTGTTGTGCTGACAGCCTTAAATCCCATTTATTTTGACAGATCCCTTTTACTCACTGGGGGGTGGCAGGGTCACTATCAAATTCCCAGACTGAAATTTTACTAATTTGCAGCATGATCAAGCCTCTGTCTGAGATTACCCCCTCATCGCACTCCTGCATGTGATAAATCCCCTCCAAACCAGCGTGTCACCATCCAACACAGGCCAGCTCGGCAGGGCACACGGTGCTGATTTATGTCCTGCTGGGAGGGGGGGTTGGTCCAGCATTCCTGCAGCAGCTGGGAATGGCCAATCCCCTCCCCTGCCCAACGGGAGGGAGCCCTGGCATCTCTCCTGGCACCGGTACAGCAGCTCTTCCCTCCCTGTTTGATCCCGCAGCACTGGAGGTTCGCCTGGTGCCCTCCCAAGCCCCATGAGGCACCAAACAGGGATGGCCCAGCCCAGCCCAGCCCAGCCCAGCCCATCACACTCTGATTGCTGCTGTCTCAGGAGGAGATTTCCAGCCCTTTCTGAGGAGAGCAGCAGCTCCCTTGGAGCACTGACACCATCCCTCAGCGCTCCTTGGGCTGCCCTGCAAACCTCCCTCCTGCTCGGCCAGCAGAGCCTTCTTTGACAACTTCCCAGCTCATTTCTCTGGCATTTGATCACAGGGTTTGAGAAATTCTAGCAGCCCTCTGAAAGCTGTGATCCCCAGAGCAGCTAAAGAGGATTCTCAGGCGTTAATCCCCTCGTGTGCCCTGTGGAAAACACCACGACTTGGAAAAGAGTCCTGTGTGCATCCGTGCTGGGTGTGCAGCCTCCTCCTGGGAACTGGGAACCCCACAAAGCTGGGAACTTGGGCAGGGGCACCTCACAGTGCTCCCCACAGCTCCAGCTCCTCCTTGCACCACCCCCTGCCCCCACAACCCTCCCACTTCTGGGTACCGTTCAATTCTGCCTGCAGAGAGATTTGGTTTTCCTACAGGATCCATCACAGCAAAATCCCATTTCACAGTGCAAAAATACCTCTGAGGAACGAATTTCCTGTCCCAGGGTGCCTCTCCTGGGCTGCCATCACGGTAGGGGAGCGTGATCCTTCTCCCTGAATTTGGAGGATCCGTTCTGACCGCGTGGACAGCAGAGCAAGGTCACATCCCAGAGCAAACCCCAGCTCCCCCGGCCTTGGCGATGGATGTGCCGGACGAGCCGGGCTGACAAAGAGCTGGGCAGTGTTCTCTGGTCACCAACACATCCACAGCCCCAATCCCTGGGAGTGATGGGCCTGGGGAGACCCAGACCTGGCAGGTCGGAAACAGAGCTTGGAGAAAAAGCAATGAGAGCACTTCCAACATAAAGCACACCTTCAAATCCTCGGGAAGCAGCTCGACCCCTTCATCCGCCACAGCTCCCACGTCTGAACTGGAGATATTGGATGTGTTAGCTTGAACGTGCTGACATTTCACCAGCATGAAATGGGCTTAGCACTTCCAGCCCCTCCTGAGGAATGCACATGACACCAGCTGTGAGAAGAACATGATGGTTTCAGAGAGAAATATTTGTTGAAATTCATAGCATATATCACATTTTCTGTTTTGTCTCTCTACAAAGGTGGAAATGTCCTGGCCATACATGAAACAAAGCAGCCTTTCCCTGGTCTTCCTGGAATAATGAAAATCTCTTCATTCCCTTCTCTTCTTCCTCTGATTAAAGCCCACTGTGAAAAGACTTCTTAGTGTGCACCACTAAATTCAAAATGGGAGCAACAAATAGGTACAATTTTTTATACACACTGAAATCCCGGTACTTAAAATATTTTGAATGTAATGAGTTTAAAACCCAATATTTAACAACATTTTCACGTATTTAGCAAGCATTGAGGGGAGTTTTATATCAAAGTAACCATTTCCACCAGAGGAATCTTCAGCTGTTGAATGAAAAGTGTCTCAGCAAGACTTGTTTGAATGTTCAAAGTGATCTGCAGAAGATCCCAGTATCACTAGAGATGATACATGAATATCAGTGGATAATATGAGGTAATTACAGGGATTATCCCACCCCTGGGACAAAAAAAAAGTGAATTTCAAGCACTCTTTAATCTCACTGGGACAGGATGAACTTGATGATAACCACATTTTGTTCAAAAGAATTACTTGTACTAATTAAGAGATGAAGGTGGCAGTTCAGAATCTATTCCTGACTGTCATTTCAGATGTCACATCAATCTATTCCACTGAGAAAATAACAATCCAAATGCTCTCTCAGTCCCAGTGAGCCGATTTGTGCTATAAAATCACTTTTCCACCGCTGCTGCTGAGAGTTTTCTTTTAGACACTCTGGTGAACCACGATTGCTAAGTGCACTGAACAAAGGCAAATGTATTTATTGGGTAAAAATACATCTGAACGTGGCCTAGAAGGTCTGACCACCTTTGAAATTGCCACGGAATGTTCTGGAGCCAGCCTGGGAAACAGCAGGGTGCATTCCAAAGTGTTTCAAGTGTGCAAAGGTGCAAGGGCAGGGCGCACACCTAAATCCCTGCACACACCCGAGTCCCAGCACCCACCCAAATCCCAGCACGCTCTCACCTGGGCGCTTGGGCACCTCCGTATTTTGTGTATCCCCGAGATATTCAAAGCAAGAAACATCTGCAGCTGCAGGAAAGGATCCTTCTCCTTCCACCCACCTTTGGCTGGGCTGTTTTCCGTGGTGAAAGGTGAAGTTGTATTCCCAAAGCAGTTTGTGGAAGCAGCCTGGTGCTCAGTTGTGGCTTTATCCCCATAATTCACGTGGCAGGACCCGGCTCCTGGGTGCTCAGGCTCTCCTGGGAATTCCCTGCAGGAGCACAACGTGGAGATGGGGTGACTGAATGTGAGGACATTCTTCTGTAGATTTAAAAAATTACAAGGGCCCTCCTATGCCCCAAGAACTCCTGACAATGTTGGATGATCCATGACAAGCTCTGGAATCCCAGCCCTCCCCAGAGCAGCACAAGACTGAGGCCGTTATTTTTCGCTGAAGGAAAAACTCTGCCTGAAGTTTTGGTTGCTTGTCCATAAAAATAAATCATCCACCTTGCTGGATGCCAGAGCAGTCCCCGGAGAAGGCTCTGAGACACGAGGAAGCCTGGTGGAACACGGATCCTGACTGTGTCAAAAATCAGACAGACAAAAGCCTCGGAGCTGTCAAGAGGAAGCGAGAGGCTCTTCCCGCGAGCTCCGTGGTGGGGCCGGAGGCCAGGCTGGCTGCACAGAGGCTTTGGAATTTTCCTGACCAAGTGCATCCATTTCATCACCCTGAAATGTCACCCCAGCTCCCAACAGGGCAGGCCTTAAAACAAAACAAACAAACCAAAGGAAGCCCTCGAAGCAAGGAGCAGCTGCTGGAGTTGTTACCATTCCATTCCCCCTTTCTTAACTCAAATGGAAATCATTTTTCCACAGACCAAATTCCCTCTCTTGAACCTCCATGTGAAGGACCAACAAGAGATTGGGCTCATTTTTTGGTCTAATTGCATCCATCACATTTCAACAGCTCCAAGGCCAGGCTGGAGGGGCTTGGAGCACCCTGGGACAGTGGGAGGTGTCCCTGCCCATGGCAGAGGTGGCACTGGGTGGGCTTCAAGGGTCCTTCCATCCCAAACCAGCCTGGAACTGTGTGATTCTATTTGTAAAGCTTTTTTAAAAAGCTACCAAATAAGCCCCAAATCTGTTTCCACTGGATTAAAACAGTTATTTTTGTTAGCCCAGACAGCTGGAATAAATATGGACAGCCATGGAAGTTGTGTGGGACAGAAAAAACTAGTTCTTATTTGAGTGAAATAATAATAATGAATTTGATTACCAGTAGTGTATGAGCAATCCTTTTCCCTCCTCGAGTTCCCTGCCTCATGTAAAAATGATTAAATATATGATTTACTAGGCAGTATGTGGATTTAACTACCATTACCAAATGGCAGCCATGGTTTATGAGCAGTTAAAATGCAAATATTTGTTCTCCCATCTCACAGTGGGGTTCAGTCCTGCTGCACAGAGTCAGCATTAAGCTGCAGTACAACGTTTGCTGTATCTTAGTTAGCAAAAAACCCCAAAATAACAAAAACCGAACACCAACCACTCATTTATTCAACCTTCCAACATTTATATTCATGTTTGAATTTAAAACTCACTTTCCATGAATATTCCTCATTACCTGCCTCCACAAAGGTTCTGCCTGATAAATTAATTGGCTTTGAAGAAAACAAATTCAGGGAAAGAGAAACAGCAAATTCTGCTTTGGGTTTTCCTTTTCCCCCCTCCCACCCAAAATCCTCTCCTGCCCCTGAGGCCCCTCACCTCTGACAGGGATATTTTCTATTTTATACCTTATAATCTGCCTGGGGATGTGCTGATTCCTGAGGTGGAGAGGGAAAACATCCTGAGGAGCTGAACACACAGAATAGGGCAATTAAATGATTTTATGTCCTAATTCTGACACAATAACACAACAGTTATCAGCTAACATGATCTTTAAAGCGGCTTGATCCCTAAAGCTACTTGTAAAGCTTTTATTGAGCAGAATAAATCACCCCAAACTGAGGCACCTTCTCACACAGGCATTGGTTGGGAGCATCTCTGTGTGATCAATCAGAAACGATTTTATTGATAACTCTGAGCAGACTTGCCCAATTTTTGGCTTAAAAATTTTAACTCGTAGAAGAGAGTTCAAGTATTTCTTGCAAATTAGTGCAAACTACACTTCTAAAGGTACAGCAGAGCCTTTGAAGCAGAAAATTCTCAGTGAGAGGGGCCCGTGGGGCAGAGTTACCCGGCAGAGGAGCTCGATTGCTGCCGGTGCAGGGTTCCACACATCCCTCACCAAGCTGAAAATGAAGGGATTTAAAGGGAAATTCCTCGTGATTGGCAGGGGTCTCCAGCACTCCTCCCTGCCCTGGGGCCTCATCCTGAGTGCACCTCCAGGGCAGGAATATTCTGCTCAATATTGAACCCGTGTCCATAGGACCCCAATTAAATCAAAACTTTAAAGGAAGGTACCAGGGAAGGCAACAGTGCGCAGATGTTCCAAGGCTCCTCTGAAGGGCTGCGGGAAGAACACTTGTCAGGGGCTGACAGAAATGGAACAAAAATCCTCTCTGGTCTAAAAGGCAGGAAAAACAAACGGGAGAAGATTTCCCCTCCCCTCTTCCTTGCGAGACCTGCCTGCCACAGGGCAGAGCTGGCGCAGGGAAGCGCTTTAGGGGCTGCAGCTGGCAGAGTCCTCAGCCTCTGTAATGGTCTGAGTGAACATCAGCTCTGTCTCCACCCTGTTAAATATCGATTATCCCTTTCTGTAGCCGGGATGGAGCTTTTAGGATCACGTTTCCTAAACAGCTCCTCTCCAGCTGTTCAGAGGCAAACCCACAGTGACACGTGGGGACAGGAGCTGGACACTCCTCAGGGGTGGGGACAATAATCCTCTGTACAGCCCCTGCTGCCCTTAGAAAACAGCCACTAAAACAACCAGAATTTTAGTCCAGACATTGAACCTGACTTGAAGTTCACAAGCAGAAAACTTCTACATTAATAACATCTCTATCACTTACCTTAGATTCCATGGGTATTATTATCAGGTGGAAATATTTGGTTGTGCAGAACTGTCATGGCTTTGACACTATTTTCCCTCGGGAGATTCCCCAAATTCTAAAAAGGAGGTGAGATAATTACAGTATTGAAAGCAGACTCAATCCCTTATTTATTACATCTCTGCCCGTGACAGAAACACTTCCAGTTTCAATTGATTCCACTTAACATTTAAACATCCTATATATCTATAAACACGAGGTTAACTCAAGATGGGTGTTTAACAAGGTGGGAATTGTATTTATGACAAAACTGCAGTGCCTGGTTGGAATTCAGCCCAGGTTGGACCTTCCTGCAGGTGCCACCCATGAAGTGCACCAGAAACGGGGGCGTTCATTCCTCAGGCTGCTTTCCCAGGAAAAGGGGGTTTGAAGCAAGAACTCAAAATGCAGCAGTATTTTTTAGGATTAAATATCTGATATTTCTATGCCTAAGGTGGGATGGGAGGAGGAGGGAAGGAAAGTCCACAGATCTGGAGCTGTTGGTTTGCAAACACATGAAAGGCCTTTGAATCCTATTTCTGGGAGGGTTGGCAGCCAACATTCCAGCTGGCTGGAGCTGTGCCTGGAATGGATATTTCTTAATGAATCTCTTAAGTGAAAGCCCTGAAAGACTCAAAACTCATCTGGAGTGCAGTGAATTGGGAGTTTTATCTGAAGCCTATCAAAGGCTCCCAGCACAAGCACAGTAAGGGGCACATTTAGTTCAGATATTTATCTCCCCCTACACTACTTACAGTTTCCATAACCAAAGAACTATTAGATCCCTCTATTCTTTCAAGGAATATTTCACCTGTGTTTACTAACTTAAATATGTTGTCTTGCACAAAATACCTGGCTTTGGTAAATTTTGCTCTTTATTGTACTGATTTGCATCATTCCCTGTGGGAATGGCTTTAATTTGATGAACAGATACAACAGGGCTTGGAAATTAGTGAAGGACACGGACCCAGAAAGGGGTCCCAAAACTTCCTTAAGTGGATGGTAAGACAAGGCTGTATTAACACCTCAGAAAATAAAACAGTTACAGTAACTTTCTTTCCATTCTTCCTTCCATTTGTTATTTAGCTGTATTTGGATAGAGGTGCAGTGAGACTGAGGAAAACTCACTCGCTGCCAGTTCGCCAGGAGCGTTAAGAACCATCCACTTCTGGAATTGATCTTCCCTTCCTTCTTTAATAATTAACTTCTGGTGACCAAACACATCTTTCAGTCTGGTCTAGAAAGGGGGAAAATAAAAAAAAAAGACAAAGGAAACAGTGCACTTTTCCATGAAAGAAGAGCTAACTCTGACAGGCTTTGATGTGACTCGGATCAGACTAAGGCAGAGCTGGACCACCAGACAAGGGAACAGCTCCTTGCACAGCATTTTATGGCGTGGATTAACACCAATCCCAGATGTCAAACCAGTCACTGAAAGGCTGGGTTGGATTTATACCTGAGACATTCCATGAGCAAGGGATGAACAGCACAGAAATGCCCAGGTGTGTTTCCCAAGGCACCGGCCCTGCTGGAAGGAGACCTCAGGAGCAGAAATAGCTCCGTGAGTCATTCCTGGCTCCCCATCCAGCGGTGCCCTTTTGATCCCAGAGCATTCCCTGCAGGACACATGGCTGAGTTCCAGCTCCTGCTCTGCCCTGCCTGCCAGAGGTTAACAGATCCCTGGAATTTTCAGTAATTGTCTTTCTGGGTCGAGATCAAGGTGCAGGAATAGGGGCGATGAACCCAGCTGTTCTGAGCTAAGTGGAGCACTAAAAGAGAGGATAAAGGGCTGGGAAATCCCAGAGCTGCCGTGGCTGGAGGCAGGGAGAGCCCACGACTCTGCAGCGACAGCCTTTTTTGATTAATACCCCAAGGCCTCGTCTGCATCTCCCTGCAAACACACTCATCCCCTGCTCCCTGCTCCCAGAGATGTCGGGTCACTGCCTAAAAGCCAAGGAAAAGCACTAAAAATTCAGTCAAAGAGGACATTGCCCATTTTCTGTGGCACATTTGTCCCTGAGGAAGGGGGGACTGGACGGACACAAGGGGTGGGTGGTTCAAAGGGCTCCTGCACAAAGCAAATAAAGAATCCCAGGATGGTTTGGGTTGGAAGGGCCCTTAAAGCCCATCCAGTGCCACCCCTGCCATGGGCAGGGACACCTCCCACTGTCCCAGGCTGCTCCAAGCCCCAGTGTCCACCCTGGCCTTGGGCACTGCCAGGGATCCAGGGGCAGCCCCAGCTGCTCTGGGCACCTGTGCCAGGGCCTGCCCACCCTCACAGGGAAGGATTTATCCCCAATATTTAACCTATATAACTAAAGTTCCTATAACTAAATACAGACATAAACCAGGGTGCACGAAGTGGTAGGAAAGCCTGGTGTTTTCAATGGAAACTTCAGTGTCTGGTCAACACCAAACAAAAAGAGAATTGAAATCAAAATGTCTCCACATCAAGCACGGGAATAAGATCCAGCTGAAAGCTTTTGTTTGCTTGTTTTGGGATAAGTGAAAAATTGACATCCCAATTTCCAATGAACACCACAGGAATGCAGTTTAAATCACATTTACACTTCCCCTGTACTTCCAGCCTCACACTGAGGAATGTGAAATAGTCTGCAGTAACTGCACCTTAAAGAGAGGGAGGCAGGCAATGGCAAACTCAAACATTAGAGGTAGCAAAGCCTCAATAATGGTGAAAAAGGAGTGATACAGATGGCAAAATTAATTTCAATAAATCACCTGAGCTTTCCAGAACAACCCCACTGGAGAGGCAGCAAGGCCAGGGCAACAGAAGATATTTAAATTAAAAGGGAACTGTGCTGAGTGTTACTGGGCAGCCACACACCAAGTGTGCATCTCCACTGGGCTGTAAATATTCATTCACAGCCGGTGCAGAGTGCTGGGACAACCAGACCATGTTCACACTGCAGAACAGTCACACGCATCAGGGCTGCTCAAAGTCACTTCCCAGGGACAAACTGGTTCCCACCTCCATGCTCTGGGGCCACCTGGCTTTGCCCTCAGATGTGGGACAGGTGACATCCCAGCCCTGCCAAACCCAGGGCAAAGCTGTGGCTGCTTCACCTCTCCTGAGTTACAGAACATGGAACTGGGACAGAGACAGGGCTGGGTCAGTCTGAGGGACCGCAGCAAGCTCACAAATTCATCTCAGTAACTCTAAAGAAAAAGAATTACAAAAAAACTCTACAAACAAACGAACAAAAAAAGAAAAAACAGAAAAAAAACAGAAAAAAAAAGAAAAAAAAAGAAAAAAGGAAAAAAAGAAAAACACGGGGGAAAAAAAGGGAAAAAAAGGAAAAAAGAGAAAAAAGAGAAAAAAGAGAAAAAAGAGAAAAAAAGAAAAAAGAAAAAAGAAAAAAGAAAAAAGAAAAAAGAAAAAAGAAAAAAGAAAAAAGAAAGAAAAAAGAAAAAAGAAAAAAGAAAAAAGAAAAAAGAAAAAAGAAAAAAGAGGAAAAAAGAAAAAAGAAAAAAGAATAAAAGAATAAAAGAATAAAAGAATAAAAGGGAAAAAAACGAAAAAAGAGAAAAAAGGAAAAAAGGGAAAAAACGCAAAACACAGAAAAAAAAGGGAAAAAAGGAAAAAAGAGAAAAAAGGAAAAAAAGAAAAAAGAAAAAAGAAAAAAAAAGAAAAAAGAATAAAAGAATAAAAGAAGACAAAAAAAAGAAAAAAGGGGAAAAAAAAAATCTGTGTAGCTTCAGCTCCCTCCAGTCCCTCAGGTTTCTGTCAGCCAGAGCTGTGCTCTGACAGGGAAAGCTTATTCAGGCACGATTTCTTTTTGGTTTCATTCCAAAGCAGCACAGAAATGGCTTTTACCTGCAGAGAAAATTAAACCTACCAGCACAGCTCTCGCCCGTCTGGGACACATTCACTGCAAGAGACACATCTGTGCCGAGGGCCTGGGATCCTCACCTTCGCTTTTTGATACAAAAACGATAACAGCTCCAGGGCCCCGGGAGCGAAGACCGGCAGGAATTGTGCTGTCCGCGGCCCTGGCAGCAGCGCGGGTTTGGGGGATGGGACGGTGCTGTGGCCCCTGCTGGGGAAGGTCAGGGGTGGGGTGCCTGACCCCCAGAAATCACAGGAGATAATTAATAAATCAATGTATTAAAGCTCTGCATGTCTTAACCAAGATCCAGCTGGGCAACTTTGTAATGCATTCAAGAGAAATGCGGGGAAGAGAGAATGTTAAGCAGGGTAATCCCTATCAGAAGGGTGTAAAATATCCTTCTATCTGTCAAAAACACTGAGCTGTCAGTAGCCTAAAAATAATAAAGACAGATCTCAGTTTCTGTCAAATCAGACTGACACAAAAAACTTGAATATCAGTGTAAAAGGGGGAAAAAAATCAATGTCAATCCATTTCTCCACTCAAAAGCAACAATCTAACAAGACAATTTGAGCTTTAGCATGAAAATGATTACTGAGAGTTCTTTAAATGTGTTCTGCAAGAAACTGAACCGAAGGGATTCACTTCCAAACTGCCACTTGCCTGAGATTTCCATAAGCCCTCTATTATTTCCAGAGGCAGCAAGCACAAACCAGCCCTGGATCCTGCAGCTACTGTTGCTTTCCCGATAAAGAAGAAAGCAAGAGCGACTGGAATTGATGCAAATGAGGAAGATTTCTTCCCTGGGCTGAATAACTCCCAGGGCCACCTGCGATTTCCACCATTCCTGGTCCCCAGCTGCGGCCTTTGGGCAGGGAGGAGGTTTTTCACCCCAATCACAGCTGCTGGAGCATCATCAGGCTGATGTTCCAGAGGGAGACCAGCCCCACCAGGGGACATTTCCCCTCCTTTGTCACCGAGGAAGCCCAAGCAAAGCTCGGCCCAAAAGGATGAGCCCCATCTTTAAACACTCAGTAGGATCTCACTGATACACCCGGGCAGGACGTGGTGCCACATCCATCTTCAAAGTCACAAACCCAGCAGGACAAACTGCGAGGGAGGAGCAGTTCCACGGTGAGAGGGAAGGACACAGGGGACGCCGGTCATTGCCCTGGGTTCTGTCCTGTCCCGGCAGCCCCAGCTCCTGCTGTGCTTCCAGAGGGACACTGGCTGCTCCCACACCCTGTAGGGAGTGGACACGGGGTGCCCAAACAGCCCAGTCCACCCAGCAGCCTCAATTTCCCCTGCCAGAAGCATCCCCTGAGCAGAGCCAGGGCTTTGGGTGGTCCAAGCCCTGCCCTCCGTCCCTCCAAACAGCGCCTGCACTCTGGGCTGCTCAGCCCTGCCCTCTGCACAGCCCACGGGCTCTTCCCAAAGGCTGCCAGGGCTGGCTGCATGGGGTTTAGAACCTTTTAATTGATTTAGAACCTTTTAACTGATCTGGGAGGAGGAAACACCTCAGGCTGCCCTGCCTGGCTGTGAGTGTGGGCACAGCAGAGCGCTGGGCGGAGAAAAAATAAACCAGTGAACTGCATAACCTGGAGAAGCCTTGTTCAGGCAGAACTCTGGGTTTAGCTGTAGCCTTGTAGAAGATAAAATTCAACTGAGCTTAGTCCCTTCAAAGGGCCAGAGCCTGAAGTGCTGACCCAGAGCCTGTCCCGAGCCCAAGCCCTGGAAGCTGAAGGCAGAAGCTGCTCCATTGTTTGATTCCCGGCCAATCAAGCAGCAAACAGGTTAAAACCACAAAGTATCATTTATGCAGCCCCACTCCAGTGGAAGCAGTGGGAAATTCTGAATAAACTGCTCACAGCACAAGCAGTTCTGCTCCAGCCATATAAATCACTCCGGATTCTGGCAACGGGCGAGGAGGAAAATGAAAATTACACCTGGTTATCAACTGAAGGATGTCTTTAATTGCTTCGTGGCTAAAAGCAGAGCTCAGCACAGCCCAGCAGAAACCATCAGGTGCTTCAGGTGGAAAAGCAGCCCCGTGAAAAGGTCAGCAACTCCTCACACACCCCGTCAGCTCCCATCCAGCTCAAGAGAAAAGCAGCAAACCCATCCTGCCCCCGCCTGCCTCCAGCAGGTTCCCTTTGGATGACGACTCCTCTGAATGCTCCACATTCACACAAATACAGGAGGTGTGGAGAGAAACTCACTCCATTATTAAATTTTCAAATCTAATTTTTTCACCCCGCAGTATTTTGAGATTTAAGCCATTTTGCATTGCCAGGCTACACAGAATCGTTTTAATGATTTGGTTTTGACCATGGAAGGAATGGATTGCTTGTTTCCACATGCATTAGCCAGGCATTAGGGAGGTGTATCCACAAAGCCTGAACCATGAAATTCAAAGTCCATTGAAAAAGCAGTCCAAACATTTTTTTTTTGAGAACAAAATACTACATCACCAAAAAAGGTGCATTAAAAATACACTATATATACAGTCAAAATATTTTTGCTAAGGTGCTTTAATTTTTAACTTTGATAATAAATAAAACTAAAACCAGAAATCAAAAGCACGTCATGCACTCAGCCCCAGGCTCCACAAGTTACATAAGGCCATGGTGAAATGACCCTTAGGCCAATGCTCTGTGGACTTTACTCCTTCAGGTGCATTGGCTGCTACTCCTCCGTGTAAAACAGAGATGTGGCTGGACAGCTTGGAATAAGTCTAATGTGAAGCCCAGATAGAAATGCCAGGCTGAACTAAGCCCCAGATTAGAGGCCCTGTTCCAAATGTGGTTTCAGTGGCAAAATAAACCATTACTGGGCTGGTTTTGCCCAGCTGAGCTCTGTTCCCACTGTTTGAGCCACGGGGGTGGTGTGGAGCTGCTCAGAGCCTCTCCCAGTTTGGGATAAAACAATGCTGGAGCCATGAATAAGCAGAGCCCTGGTCCTGTGCTGAGCCAACAGCAAAGATAGGAAATTGCAGACATATCACTCCTGACAGGGCTAAGCAATAGGTGATACAGATAAGTGGGGCTGGAATAAAATATGATTAAACCAGTCTTTCCCATTCCGTTTTGATTTGAGTACAAAGTGCAAACTATTCATCTTCTGTCTAGAGGCAGTAAATCAACTGATAAGAGAAGTGAAATGTAAGTGGGGTGCCAGGAAAAGCAAATCATCACGTGCCAGGGAATTGCCTGTGGAGAGGAGGAGCACAGGACAAAATAACAAGGCAGAAGCACCGACCCGAGGCACCGCCAGCGTTTGTGCAGGGTTAGGAAAGCACAAAAATTATCAATGACCAAAACACTGAAGGAGGGAGGAAAAGAGGAAAAATCACAGGAGTTCACAACAGCTCTGGCTCTGAGGCAGGTTCCCTGCTCAGTTTGCTTTTGATTTGCCAGCTTATCACAGAACTGATGTGTTTTAAGGAGTAGCAGAAGAGCTGCTGAGGAACCTCGAGGGATTCTGGGGCTCTGGAGAAGGAAACACAGCAGCAACTTCTCTCCCGTTGTGTGAAGTTGGTTGTAATTAAGGCTTAGTTCCATTTACTACAGGTTTGAAGGTCAGTGATTGTCCTCCTCAAAGGTGGAATCCATCCCTGCAAGGAGGGTGAGCCCAGGGGGCATTACCAGCAAGGGAAGAACCCAGCACAGTTCCCACATCTCACTGTGTGAAAAAAAGGGAGAAAGGGAAGCACTTGTTTGATTCAGCTGTAATTCCCAAACAAGGGATAAATAAATAAATGCAGAAATAAAACAACCTGAGAGTGAAAATAATGGAGAATCTGAATCCTAACCTAGACTTCCTTTCAAAGCTTTGACTTCCTCGCGTTCAGTTGCACATGACTTTGGTTTTATTGCATGGTAGACAATTCAATCACAAAGTGTTTGCCAAAACTGGTGGATTGTTACCAGAACCACGTTGTCATTCACAGCCACACCCTGGCACACACCTCTGGTCCTCAGCCAGGGATTGCCAGGAGCAGCTTCACACTCATTAGAGCACAGTCCACAGTGGGACACAAAGCCTCTTCGATTTGGCAAACACCTCACAGGGCACTTCTCACCTCTTCCTCTGAAGATACTTAAGAAAGGGAATTCAGTGGAAAAGTTCAGATGCAGCAGGACACACCACTGTGTGTTCCCTCCTAAAAACACCAATTCCATTCAAACTTCATCCCACACACGTTCCCAACCCACCTGAGCCAGCCTGGGCTGCTCAGGGCAAAGCTGCACCACAGCCAGGTGTCACAGATTTCAAACATGCAGCAGGAGAAGGTCTCAGTATTTTAAATGAAATCATTAGACTGAGGTTAAAATATAACATTGAGTTACTGAGGAACAGGCTCTGGAGCCTCCCGAGGAAGGATCAATGTGTCAGCCAGGAAGGGATGGAGCCGTGAACCACAACTGGCATTCTTCAGAGAAACAGCAAAAGAAAATGAGCTGGAAATGAGCAGAATGGGTGAAATGAAGGGGATAATCCTGCATTTTTCACAAAAGCCTACAAGCAGCTTAGTTGCCAGCACCAGCTCCATTCTTGCAGCAGGATGGTTTGGTAATTAGTTTGTTCTTCGCCAATCTTGTAAATGAGCAATGACGATGAGAATCCCTGCACTGCCTCACCTCTGCTGCACGATTAACAGCACTTTTTGCCCTCACATTTTACCTGCAGGACAACCAAATTCTTTGTGGGACTGGGGCTGATGGGTTGAGGCTGCATCCCCAACAGGGCAGGGAAGGGGCTGCCAGGGCAAGGGCAGGGGATGTGCTTGGGGTAATCACTCAAGGCTGGAATTTCTTGACATGCAAATCCACCTTAGCAATGGGAATAAAAGGGGCAGAAAAGTGATTCCCAGTCAAGGATTTTTTTCCTAAGACAAGACACAAAAATATCCTAAATTGACTGAATTGGACCATAAACCTTAAAGCTTGAGGGACGTTGCCTTGGGCTCTGCTGCCCAAAATGAGATCCTGGCACTGCCAGGGCCAGGCAGAGGAGCAGCCACCACCAAGGGCTGTCCAAGCACTGCACCATCCTCTGGATACACATCCCTCTTGCAGTGGTATTTTGCAGCTGAGGTGAATTTTCTCTGAGTTTGCAAGCCTGGGAAGGCCAGCAAACCCTCTTCAGGTTTATAAATCCCATGTCGTTTGCACTCCAGGTCTGTGGAAAAAGTATTACCTGCTGTTTCAACTAATGTCAGCAGTTACAGGGAATGGGGAGAGAAGGGAGGGAAGGAATAGAAAGTATAAGCGTATCTGAGCCTTCCTGATTTAGCTTAAATCTCCACTTCTACTGGAGGAAACAGTATTAGGGTGGGTATGAAAGTGGCTGCACTGGAGCTGAGTTTGGATGACTCCTCTGCTCCTCACAAAGCCACTTACACAGGGAAAATTAATCAGTTCCACCAAATTGCCATCCAGGTGAGGATCCTGGGTCACAGCTGGAGCTTTTACCGAGGACTGGGCATTTGCAGAGTCACAGACACAGCAAAAGGGGGGTGATCTAAGGGCATGAACACCTGCAGCACCTGTGAAACCCCAGCTCACACTCTGCACAGTTATACAGAAGAGCTTCTCGGTGTCACCTCAGCCTGTCCCTGTGTCATTTCCAGGGTCATTATGGGACCATGGGGTTCCCTTGCTCAGCTGAGACTCTGCATCACAGAGTTCTCTTCCTCCGAGCTCCTCTTCCTCGGAGCAGGAATTTGCTCGGATTTGCTGCAGATGAGTGGGCAGAGCAGCAAGGACAGCAATAATCCTGCCCTCTCCCAGGCAGTGTCTGCTCAGAAACACCTCCCAGCCCCTTCTGGAAGTCTCCTCACTGCCCTAATGGGATTGCAGCATCCCCAGGCAAGGCGGTTCCAGCTCCCGTCCTCGTTAATCCCAGCCCATCAGCCAAGCCAGGTTTACCAGCCCGGGGTTGTAGCGTGGTGACAGAGGGAGGCTCAGCCACGGGAGCTGCAGCTCCGGGCAGAGATTTATCCCAGAAGCTCAGCTGGGAGTTCGCTCAGCTCTCCAAGGGGAAGGAGCTCACGGGAGCTGGTTCCTGCTGAGCCGAGCCCCCGCTCCGTGACCGGGACAGGCGGCACCGGTGCCTGTGCCAGGCGGCAGAGCCCGGTGCCCGCCTTTGCAGAGCATCATTCTGGACTGCGAGTAGAGCTTTGAGTATCTTTTCCTCTGCCTATCGAGGAGCTCCTGGCCGGCCCCGTCCCGGGGCAGGGTTCGGGAGGCTCGGCGGGAGCTCCGCGGGCGCGGTGCCAGCAGCGCTCAGCGACCGGAGGGTGACACCTGCTGACACCCAGCCCTGCCCGGGGCAGCCCGAGCCGCGGCTCCGGGGCTGTTCCCCGAGGGCTTCACAGCTCTGCGGAGCTCCGGCGCCCCGAGCAGCGCAGCTGTGCCCAGGCTGGCGGAGAGAACCCGCGGTGTCCGCTCCGGAGCTCCCCCGGCACCGCTCCCTCCGACACCGAGCCGGGGTTGCACGGCGGCCGGGGAGCCGGGGGAGCCGGGGACGGAGCCGGGGATGGAGGCGGGGGAGCCGGGGGAGCCGGGGACGGAGGCGGGGATGGAGCCGGGGATGGAGCCGGGGACGGAGCCGGGGACGGAGCCGGGGACGGAGCCGGGGACGGAGGCGCTGCAGCCACCCAGAGGGGCAGGAGCCGAGATAACGATGTCACCGAGGCCACTCCGGCGGTGTCACGCTGCTGCTTGGAGCGGGCTCAGCTCCAGCCTCGGGCTGGCTTTGAAATGAGAGCCCACTGCCAGCAAGGCCGAGCCAAGGGAGATCAGCATCACAGGGCGATGCATTTCAGGGCAATGTTCACCTTGAAATGAGAGCAGAACAACGGAGCATTGCAAATGTGCTGTCAGGAAAAGCATATCCAGCCATTACCTGGGTACCCAAAACGATGCTAGGATTAGAAAATAAATAGTGAAGTGCACTAACTTCATCATCACCAGTCTGTGCTTAAGCCAAACCTCTGATGGTTCCAGTCCCTACTCCAGAAAAGTTTTGCTGAACCACGAGTTAGTAAAAGCATGAAAAATAATTCCAAATATTGCCAATTGTACTGAGGCAGAAATAATTTTTGCTGTGCCAAACCATCTACACCAAAACAAGCATAGAAACAACCCCAAAGTGGTTTCCTTGAAGTTTGGGTAGCCTCAGGGACCAGATTTTCAGAGACCACTTAGGAGCAGATAAACAGGATGTGATTTGTTAATGGAATATATTTCACCATTGGCTCTGGTGGCCATGGAAGGAAAGACCCGACGTCTGGGAATGCGTTTGGATCAGAAGGGACCTTAAAGATCATCTGTTCCCCCCCTGCCATGGGCAGGGACACCTCCCACTGCCCCAGGGTGCTCCAAGCCCCAATGTCCAGCCTGGCCTTGGACACTGCCAGGGATCCAGGGGCAGCCCCAGCTGCTCTGGGCACCCTGTGCCAGGGCCTGCCCACCCTCACGGGGAAGGATTTATCCCTCATATCCAACCTAAATTTCCCCTCTTTCAGTTTCCCCCATTACTCCATGCCTTGTGTCTGCAGTTCCCAGTGAAGATTCCCTCTCTGCTTCCCCGTTTCCTACCCTGGAAGGATGAACCCCTTCACTGCAGGACTTGTTGCCTTTGCCTGTGAGCAGCACTGGCTGATTGTTTCCCATTTCCTTTATGTTGTGGCTCGACAATTCCAATTCAAAGTAGTAACAATAATAACAACAACAATAATACTAATAAATTTTTAGTATGGGAGCCCAGAATCGACTGTTAACTCTTTATCCATAACAGAGCATTGCTCTGGAAGAAAAGAAAATGCTGCTACAATAACCTTGAAAAGAATTGACTGTAATAATTATTTCCCATTACATGAGAACTTCTTCAGCTGTTCCATGGGGTTTTGCTGTGATTACTGAAAGCTGCAAACCCTGACACAGAAACACATGAATTCCTTTTTTTCCTTTCTTGAAATAGCGCAGGGAAAAAGCCCTTTCTGTTCTCCCCCACCTCCTGAGCAGATGGCGATGCAGCACCACCTCCCACAGCCAGCTGGAAGCCACGCTCCGGGAAAATTCCTCCCCCGGGTCCGGTTGGAAAAGGAGCCGGCAGCGGCGTGGGAGGGGCGGGGAGCCCCCGCGGGGATGCCCCCGGCCCCCTCCCAGATGGGCTCCTGCCACTCCAACACCTCCTTCCCAACGCTTCTCCCCTAGCTCAGTTTAAGCTCCAGCAGCCCCCAGATCCACCCTGTTTTCCCTTCTCTCCCCCTCAATCAGCTCAGCCCGATTCCCACTCGGCACAGGCGATGGGAATTTCCCCCTTTTCCTCTTGCCTCCCATCCAGCTCTGCCCTTCACGGAAAGGATCAAACATTTCTGCAATTTCTCAGCATCACAACCTTTTCTACAGCAAGACAATATTTTTTTTTTTTCAGACAGCAAGCACGAAATCAGGAGAAAAATGTTCCAGAATCATCATTCTGCTCCCCCAGGTCTCTCTGACAATGGGGGAGAGGGAGGGAAGATGGAACTGGCTCTGCCCACGCTGCTGGGTGACCCCAGGCTGCTCCCCAGGAACACGACACGGCCTGGGCGATGGTGAGAGGAGACATCCTGCCCCACTGGGCTGAGAGTCCTGTGCCAAGTGAGCTTTAAAAACAACCCCAAACCAGCCTTATCAGCAGCTGAGATTGCAGCCATCAGGTCAGGTGAATACACAACATCTACCCCCAAAATTAACCCCAGTATGGAAAACTGTGGCATTGGAGATACTATTGTTTAGCCACACTAAAGCATCTGGAGGTTCAGCACTGCACATTAAAGTCCTACTAAGGCTCAGCTCTATTTTGCTGGGCATTTTCCTGTATTTTTCTGAACAGCTGCTGGTTCTGATCAAGACAAGACCGCATTCAAGCACTTCAAAAATGTTCTCCGCTCCATAAAGCACAAAGGGGTTTAAACAGATTATTTTTGTATACACACAAGCACCTGGTTCGGGCAATAATTATCCTCTAAATAGAAATTATCCTCCAACATTTGTTGCTACTGTATAAAAGGAGCTCTGCTCTGATCAATAATTAGAAATCAATTACAGAGCTCTGTGTGCCAGCGATGATTACTCTCGTGACTTGGGCACCTCTTACCAGCATTTGTAAAGGTTTTAATCCATCTTAATAATTCTTAAATCATGTATGAATACAGAAGTGCCCGTGGCATTATTCAATTCCTATTTAAGTCCAAGGAAAGCCGCCTGTTTAAATTATACAGAAGTTAAATTTCTCCTGAAAAGCACTTTGAAGTGATTCTGTGCAAAAGCACATTTGCCATGAAACCACCTCTTTTCTTGAACAGGTAACCTGGCAATGCTGCTCTGATTCAGGCCCTGCAACCAATTCTGCTTTTATTCTCCACAGGATGTGATTTATAATTTTTGCCTTTCTTACTAATAAATCCCAAGGCCTGGGCAGGGCCTTGGCAGGTCCCTTTCTCAGTGCCCAGGTCTGCAGTGGTGGCCACTAACAGGATGTGCCCACATTTCAGCCAGGGATATCGACTCACCCTCCCATGTCTCTCACTTCCAGGGGCTGCTTCACTCTTCATTTCTCATTAGAGAAGTTTCAGTGACCCAGGAATGCTGGAGTGTTGAGCAATGTACATTCAATTCTCAAAGATTTGGCAGTTTTCCCACTTTTTACTTGACAACCAGGCCTGAATTCAGATTCCTGGGAAAGCCCATGGCTCCAGTCCCAACAGCTCCCACCATTAAGTCCTGGACAATGTCCTGTTGCCTCATTTCCTGACACAGGTATGGGATTTTCTGTGCTCTATTAGAGGAATTCCAGGGCTTCCCTTCCCAACGGATTCATACATTTCCAATTGTTGTATATTTTCCTTCCTCTCTAAGAAGACAACCCTACCACACTGTAATTCTCAGGTACTGTAAGCTGGAGCTAAACTGGTCCTCAGACTCCAATAAACAAACAAAAAGTAGTGTTGGGTTCACTTTTCAGCAATAGAGACAATTTCCTGAGTGGCTCTTTGGACTCCAAGTACAACCCAGGGGTCCCACAAGACCAGATTTAAATGCAGCAGCAACTGCTACAGACCCCATAAAGGTGATTCTTCCTGCAAAATGATCCATCACAAAATCAAAGCCCCAAAAAACACAGCCACATCCAAACTGAGGATCCCCAGGGTCATGAGAAGAACCCAGGACAGTTTGAGCTTAACTGAAACAAGCACGTCAGAAGAATTAAAATTTACACTGAAAGCACAAGGCTCAACCTACCAACAACATTAATTTAGAACAATAAAAATTCTGCATTATTTCATACTCTAACTGAAGATTTAAGGAAAAAAAAAAGGCCTCAGAAATTGTTTCTCATCTATTTAAAGATTTTACTTTGTTCAAAGTTGCTTCTCTAACAGAACAAAATAAGGGGGATTTGTTTCCTTTGCCAACTTCAGCCCCCACAAACTTCCAAAGATGTGGAGCAAATGGGAAGCAAGACCAGTGACAGTCCCAAGGGAGCAGCTGTGACAGAGGGGCAGCCCAGGTTAATGACTGGAGAGTGCAGCCCTTGGGGGTCAGCCCAGGATAATAAAACCCTTCCTTGCTTTTGGAGACGCACATTTTGCTTTCCCTCGGAGCATCCCTTTCTCCAGAATGGAAAAGGGAGATTTTCCCTTCCCCAGCCCTTGCAGCAGGTCCCTCTTCAAGGCCCTGTGTGACTGACACGGCATTAATTCCTTTATTTCTACGTTGGAGCAAACAACCAAGGGATTGAAAATCATCTTAGACTGAATTATTCCGAGCCATTTCTAATGTGAGGGGTTTATGTGCTTTTCCTTACTCCGGATACTGAAATGGAAACGTCTCCCAGGCTCTTCCCTCTCTAAATTACTCCTCAGCCACCTTTGCTTATCTCTATTGTTTCTGAGAAAAACCTGTTCCTTTACAGACATCTGCACTGGTGATAAAGTGTGATTGAAAGCTGGGCCTGTCAGATAGGGAGCTGTTATCACAGCTTGATTTGGAGCTGTGGAATTACACGGGATAATAGCAGCTCCAAACAACACTCCTCTCAAATGAATTTATGAATGGCCTTTGCCAGATCTGAGGATAAACTTCTGGTAATAGAGAAGAGGCTGCGAGCTGATGGATCACCTCGTCATCAAGGAGGGCTGGATATGCTTATGCTGCACTGGGAATTTCAGGGATCGGGAGAAGTCCCTTTACACTAATTAAATGTCATAGATAAACTCCTTCAATTTTTAAATAATTTATCCTTCTTCCCGCTCAGTTGAAACCCCAGGGAACAGAGTGGATGGAGACTGGAAGCTCACTCCTGTCTGGAATATAATTGCCTGTGGGAGTGGAGAAACCCCTCACATCCTTCTGAGCGGAGCCCTGCAGGGCCCAGGCCTGGCGCTCCCCAGGGAGGGGGCCGAGGCAGGCAGGAGCAGGGACCTGTCCCACAGCATCCCCAGGAGCCTGCTCAGACCTGGGGGTTGGTTAGAGGAAGGTAAAATCCCTGCTGTCTGTGCCCGAAGCCCAGCCCTCGGCAGGCACTGGAACACCTCAGCCCCACTGCCCGCGTCCCAGCGTCCACGCTGAACTGCTCAGGGCAGGGAGAAGCAGAGCTGGAGGCACACAGGGACCTCCGAGGCTGAAGGAATTCACAAACTCAGGCACCTCCAGAGAGGGATTTTTATAATCACAACTTTGGGCACAGAGGCATAAATGCCCCCCCAAATCCCCTTGTCATCAACCCTTCCTATTCCAGTTTCCCAGCTGCCACAGCCAGGGTGCTGTGAGGACAGCTGTGGTGCCACACAGACACTGGGAATTACTTTCTTAATGAGATGCTCAGATACAACATTAATAGGATCTGACATCCCATGGAGAAAAACAGCAAAGCCCCAGAATTTTAAAAAGGGAGGCACGAAGCCTTGAGCAAACTTGAGACTCCCATGAAAACTTGACTGCCTTGATCTTCAGGACGCTGAGTTGGGATGGTCTGAGACAAATTTGTCCCCATGCAGGAGATGAAAGGTCTACAAGGAGGTCACCCAGACCATCTCCTCCATGCTCCAACAGCAAATAAACCAGCTCAAAATGCAACAAAGATCCTTCACAGCCTCTCTACTCAACCACAAAGAAACTCAAAACATTGAAAATCATGAACTCAAAGTGTCTGCGAAGTTTTCCTTTGGCCCTAAATAAAATTTACCACCACAAAAATATTTTAGGATTATTTAACGACAGGAGAGTGTTTACATTCCCAGACGAGAGAATGAGTTCACACAAGTGGCCACAGTTGGCTGAACAAAATAACCTCCAGTTGGTAGGGAATTAATAATCTCATTACTCGGGTGAATCGGCTTCTCGGAGGTGAAGCACGAACACCCTCCCTGTCACTCGGCTCTGCGCAGCGCGGGGCTCTCACCGAGATGGACATCAAATAAACTCACAACTTGGAATTACAGCCAAGGGATTCCCACCCTTTTCTCCCCACCTGGAGCAGAGTTTCCTGGATAGCTGTGACACACGAACGCTGAGCGCTCGCCCTGTCCCTGCCGAGGCCACCCCAGCCAGGAGCCACCTTCCAACCTGGCACTGCCAAGGACGAGCCAAGCTCTTTGTGGGTGCAGCTGGAGCCTGCACAAACACCTCTTCCTGTGGGTCAAGTCGCTCAGCACCACAGAAATAAAAACATTTCTCAGCCCTGATGTGGGACTGAGAAAAATCAAAGGATCCCAGACTGCTTTGGGTTGGTAGGGGCCTCAAGGCCCATCCAGTGCCATGGGCAGGGACACCTTCCACTGTCCCAGGCTGCTCCAAGCCCCGTCCAGCCTGGCCTTGGGCACTGCCAGGGATCCAGGGGCAGCCACAGGATATTCCACAAACATTCCAGTCCGTGTTCCAGGTGGAAGGAAAGTCCATGCTGGAGGTGAGGGGTAGCATCCTCCATGCAGCAGAGGCTCCTGTATCGGGCTGGGAAGCCACAGCACGAGAAGCACACTGAGCACAAGAACTGGAGCAAAAGGAGATGGATCGTGGTGGGGTCAGAAAAGAAGACAAAGCCAACAGCATCCCCTCTCCTATTGTGCCACAGAGAGCCACTAAAATACTGTGAAAATACACATAAATTCAGCCATAACACACTTGTGTGGTTACTGCAGCCCTCAGACAGCAGCAGGGCAGGCAGGAGAGGCGAAGAGCAGCCAGGTTGCTGGGATGCTGCCCAAAGACTGAAAATACTTTAGAAAACCTACACTACAGTGAAAGTTTCCAAACACCCTAAACAGCTCTGTAGGAATAGCCACAGCCATCACTTTGGTGTTAAACAACCTCCCAAGGAGCTGCATTTATACAACCAACCTCAAGCTGACATTAGCAAGTGTTTTCCTGCTCTTTCCTTCTCCCAGTCCTGATTTAAGAATGTTTCTCATGGAGAACAGACACTTCCACTTAAAGTAAGGTCATTAAAAAAATTAGAAAGTAAAAAGGAATAGATTCTTCACAGCTACTGCATCTCTGCCTTATGTAACACTTTGCACCTCTGAGCAGTTCCTCCCAAGGTGCCTCCAGCCACGTTCCCGGGGCCTGGCTGCAGGGGCAGCTCCACACGGATGGAGTGGCTGAACTACCAAGTCCTGACATGTTTTATGAGTTAATTTGCTGTTATTTAGGGCACTGCACCGCAGCACTAAATCTTCACATCCTTTTTACTGCTTTAAGTAATGCTTTAACTTCTTGGTAGCCACACAAGCTGGTGTTAATCCTTCTCTATTTATTTGTTTAATACCCCGGGGAGCTGCAGAGCACGTTCTTTGCTGGAGGATGAGCAATCCAATCTAAGTTATGGAGCTCTACTTTTTCAAGGCACTTTTCCCAATCAAGTACAGATAAGAGAACAGGAAATAAGGGGGGAAAAAAATTACAACCCCCCCAAATCCTTTAAGTGTTCTCCCTTTGGAGATGGCTGCTTTATTTCATAACCAGATGAAAACTTCTCTACCTCAGTCACCCAGTTGAGGGAGAGGACAGATGTCCCCTGGAATGTCCCTGCCTTTCTGAAAATACCAAGATCATTTCTTCCTAACATTCCTGTAGTTTCCTGAAGCAAAATCTATACATTAAGAGGTACCTGAATTAGTGTATGGTAGCCAGACAGGAGGAAATATATCATAGCAGGTGTTATCTCAGATTGTCTTATCAGCACACTATCAAAGGTTAGAGCTACATAGCACAGGCGAGTCGGTCATTAAGGTGGAAATGATACAGACCAAGATAACACTCAGTGAGTCACAGAAAATCTCCTCAAGTGTGATCCTGCTAAATCCATAAACACTACAAAACATCTCAGGCCTTTAACTCGGCTGTTTGAAGTTCCAAGCTGGAAATGTTTCCTTATCCAGGAAATATTGGATAAATTGATTAATCCACCAAGTACATTGCAGGCTGCCATCCTGTGAATAGTTCTCAGGGAGGTTTCCACCCATCCCCTAATAAAAATCCAGGATGATGTACAAATCTTTTTCATTTTCAGACATTTCCAGACTTGAGCAGTTTAACTGAAAAGTTTATCCTGAAAACCCCACAGCTCACAGACCATAAGACTGTCAGACATGGCTGGCCTTGGTTCCACTGGACATCCTCCACAAGAGCCTTTTCGTTTTCCTTTTCTAATTTATTAGCAGGAGTTCTTACGCTTGAATAAACTTAATAGAACAATTTCATTGTTCTGCTGCTGGCCATGAAAGTGGATTATTGTTGTTCAGTGGCACCAGTCTCACACGGGGGAAATGCACATTGATGGAATTCTACTTTTATCCAAGAATCCAAAGGCTCCTGCACCCAGACAGCACATCCAGCATTGAGCCTGAGTTTTGTACTCAAGTTATTGTTCAAAAGGGAGCAAAGTGGGGAAATACCTCCTACTGCACAGGGACAGCAATGGAAACGGGTGATAGAACAGGCTCCCTTTTTGTCACTTGCTCTTTGATTTGAGAAGCAAATTCTATCCAACACGATTCTCCTATTTTTGGCTGAGTGAACATTACTTTGATAAGGACAATAAAGACCTAGAGACTAGAGCTCATCCTGTGCTACTAAGAAGACTAAGCTAAATAAATACATTAAATGAATAAATACATTACATGGGTTTATCAGAATTCAGGAGAAGTTAAAGTTAAGAATTTCAGCTGGACACCCAGACAGTACCTAACAATAAAACCAGCAACACCAAACCCCAAGGAGTCTTGGAATCTCAGGATCATTGAGGCTGGGAAAGCCCTCTGAGCCCATCGAGTCCAACCATTCCCCAGCACTGCCAAGGCCACCACTGACCCACGTCCCCAAGTGCCACGTGCACATGGGGACTCCACACTGGCAGCTGTGCCAATGTTTGACAACATTTGCCATGAAGAAATGCTTCCTAATGTCCCACTTAAACCTCCCTGGCACAGTGTGAGGCCGTTCCCTTTTGTCCCTTCGCTGGTGATTTGGAGCAGAGCCCAATTCCCACCCAGCTCCACCATCCTTTGAGTGAGGAGGGCAGGACACAACCACGGCAGGGCCACACAGAGCAGCCCCTCGTGCACCTTCCCAGCCCCAAGCACAGCCCCAGCTCCGGAATTCCAGATTCCAAGAGCTGCAGGGAATAACTCGGTCGTGGAAACGACAGCGGCGCGCGCAAAGCGGAGTTTGAAATAGGACAACAAGATGCAAACAAACAAGGCTGAGGCGTTGCTTTTGCTAATAAAAACGTGTCAGGATGTGCTGCTCAGCAAACGAGGCTGCTTTGGGAGGTTATTAGCTCAGCCTGCTTTAACAAATTCATGTCACAAGAGGCGAGTACAGAAATAGACACTTTGAGGACTACAGAGGTGTCCCAGAGGTTCCCATGAGCAGCTTTAAAGGCTTTAACCTTTCACCAACGAATGCTGCTTCTGATTCAGAGCACTGAGTCCGTGGGGACAAAAACCACCCATTTTTTTTTTAAGCTCTACCCAGAGAATATTACAGTGAATATTTTTTAAACCCACATTAATTACAGGCCGAAAATACTCATATAAAAATATCTCATAAAGAAGGTGAAACTGTTCCGAGGTAGAGCACATGTGATGAACCAGTGCTTCTAATTAGTTCTAAATAAAAATCTGCAGTAAACTGCCATGAATTATTTAAATTTATCGGGAACGATAGCCAATTTTTAGGAAAAAAAAAAAAAGTTATTTTACTCTGCATTTACTCTGCTCTCTTTTCTCAGCAACAAAGCTGTCTGATCAAAGGATTTCTCCCTAACTTGCCTATTCCACAATGCCACGGCATTTCTCAGATGGGAGCACTGAGCACACAGCAGCACACACTGCTGAGCTTCAGGAGACAGCCCTGAATAATTCACTTTGGGGAGAGAGAGAGATCAAATTCCAGCCTGGAATGAAAAGAGAACCATGACGTGATGCTACGTGGGCAAACTCAGGCCCACCACAGAATTTGTTTAATTCTGGGGATTAGCAAGGCCCAGTAGAGAGAGTCATGGAGTGGGTTGGAAGGACCTTAAAGCTCATCCCATCCCACCCCATCACGGGCAGGGACACCTCCCACTGTCCCAGGGTGCTCAGGGCTCCATCCAAGCTAAAATTCCAACCATCAGACCACAGGAGGGAAAGGTGTTAAGTGATGCTTCCCAAAAAATCCTGCAAATACCAAGGCTTAAAAAAGTCACATGGGCTTGGATGTTACATCCAACAGCCACGGTGGGGACGGTCACCAGGACAATCCCTTACTGACGCCCCAGAGCCACCCCACACCCAGCCTGTCACCCACACCCAGCGTGACAGAGCACCCTGGATCAGGTCTCCAGCTCACAGGAAACCAAACACCCTCTGTGGGAACACGCGGTGGCAAAGCAAGATGAGATTCCCTTCCATGACCTCGTTCCCGTATTTCCATGTGCCCGGGAATCCCCCTGAGAACAGCCAGGAACTCTCCTGGTGCCCGGCGAGGGGAGGTTCTCAGCAGCCAACGCGGCCAGAGAAGTGGAGCCGCGTGGGGACGGTGCTTCCTGACACCCCACCCGAGGCACTGCCCCCGCCTCTGCTACCCCTCTCCAACACCGTGACACAACAACACTTGTCATCTCACAACCTGCTGCTGTAACTTGCCCTGAGGAAATCCCTACCCACAGCCATCGCTTCGTCTCTCATCCGGAGCACCTCGGTGGCAGCTGACGAGGCTCATTATGCACCAGGGCTGTGATTAGAGAGCCAGAGTGGATTAGGAACAAATCCTCACATCAATCCCAATTACCAGGCATTAACGCAAGGCGCAGAGCAGTTTTGGTGAACACCAACTCGACTTCTTGAAGAGGAAATGAAATTAGAATCTTCATTCCGAAAGTGCTAAAAAAATGGGTTCGTTTGGGCCATATTGATGCTGTAGATAAGAGCCAGGTGAATATGATCCCAACCAGTTCCTGGGACTTCTGACAGCTCTGAGCTACATCTGGAGCTTGGTCCTGGGGCCAAACTGTACAAAGTGTGCATAAAAATCTATTCTGCAAGCACTGTAGATGGATACTCCCAAATTCCGTCTTCTGAGCCTCTCCTGAGTGATCCACTCATGGAGAAGTAGCCAAAGTTCACCAAAAAAATTCAATTAAAAATCAATACTCAATACTCTTTTGGGAGTGTGGCCTCTGTTCTCCCCCTCCCCTTTTTTTCACCTCCTTTTCTTTCAGATGGCCTGGCCCCAATATTTAAACACCTCATTTCCACTCCCACAGTGTGGGGAAAAGGAGGGACCCAGAACTGTTTTGGGGAGCACACACATATAAACCATACACAAGTGAAATACCCACATAATACACACAAAGCCTGCTTTAAAAATAGCTATTTAAGCACAAATTACAGGTTATTTACCTGCCCATCACAGCAGCCACCAGCAGGCAATTAAACCATTAGGGCAGAAAATCACACATAATTTCCCCAAATTCCAGCGCAGTTCCATGAAAGGTTTTGGAGCATCTGCAGTGAGAGCTCCAGGAGAGCCCTGGTTCAGAGCCAGGGGAGCAGAACTCTGTGCCAGGCCCTTCACTGCAATCAGGGCCTGGAAATTATCTCCATCTTAGAGGAGGTAATTGAACATGAAAACAGGATCTTAAACTGGAAATAGGGCAAAGCACATCCTGGGCAGGCTCAGCCCGGGCTGGGCACTGACATTTTCCCAAGGAAATTTCCAGTTCATCCCTCCCTCACCTTTCAAGTTCAGCTCACGGGCTGTGCCAGACTGAAGGAAATGGATTCTTCAGTTTCCATCTTTAAACACAAGGAGTCTTAAAAGTCATTTATGGAACCCTAAGGGTCACCCACCAGTCAAACATTCCTCATTACAGGGGATTCTGACCTTTGCTGTCAGTTTGCAATTTCTGTACTTAAATAAATCTAAACATTTTCCTAATCACTCTTTCCAACAGGAATTTTATGATTAGTTGGATAATTCCCTTAAAATACGCAATTACTCTTTCTTAATGTATTCATTACTCTCTCAACACAGTATTCTTGAAATATTACAATTTCCCATTGAGAACATATTTCTGTATTCATTTCCATAAAACAGTTTTAAAAACTAGATTAATATACTTTCTACTTCCTATATTAAAAAATCCTTTTTGATTAAATCTGAGTTAATAATTTGCAATTAATATCTCATTTGATGGGTTTAGGTTTTTTTCTTTCCCCCCTTGAAATTATCCTTACATGGTAGAAATCCTTCAGCACTTAATTCAAATTCCATCTGCAAGCCTTGAAATCTGAATTGTGAATAGTTCATAATAACTATTAGCTCATAATAATCACCTAAGTAGATATCTTATAAAATCATTTCAAACAGCAGAGGAATGGAAAAGTCTGGTAGTCAAAACAGTTGAGAAATTTAAAAATTGTCAATAAGAGCTGCTGAGCAATTAGAAACTCTTGGAATTAACCTATTTTGCTAATCTAAAAAAAAAAAAAAAAGGGGGTCCAGGAGTTCACTTAAGAAGACAGCTTGGAAACTTCTTTCCCTATCCCATTTTTTCCAGTGCACAGGACACAGCAGAAGAGAAAGCAGATATATTAAAGTGAAAAGATGGAGCTGTGAGATGGGCACCCATCCGACCAGAAATCACCACTCTATTCTTGGATGGTTTTGGTTCTGAGATGGGAAACCAGGAGTGAAATTCAATTATTCCTCAAAACCTTCGGTTTCCCAGCGTGCAATAAAACCCCCCACACTGGGATTCACAAACCTCATTTCTAAAGGATTTTCACTGGAAGCAGAACTTCGTGAAATTGGTGCTTCCAGAGAATCATGGAATCATTTGAGCTGGGAATCATTTTAAGATGGAATTCACTCATTAACACAACACTGCCAAGGCCACCTCCACCCAGCTTCCAAACCCCTCCAGGAATGGCGACTTTGTGCAGGAACAACTCACAAAACCACCATCATTTCTACTGAGAAGTGCATTGTTTTAATCCACTGCCCCTCACGACCCCAGCACCGCTCCTGTCCTGGGGGGAGGCTGCAGCACCTGGAGCAGGGGAGATCCCTGAACTCCAGGCCAGCATTCCACAGGGAAACCACCAGAGCTGCCTGCAGCGGGGCCAAGGCTCAGTGCACCATCAGGAAATAATTTTTAAAGCTCCTCTAAAGCCTCAAACTGCCAAGCCCTGCAGAGCCCAGCCCAGCCTGGGGCAGGGACGTGCCCAGGGCACCAACACCAGCCCAGCTCCGCTCCCTGAGCCCGCTGGGGCATTTCCAAACACAGCCCCAACACACTATGGAAGGAGTCACAGCTGACAGCCAGCACGTTCCTGGGCAATAAAAATCAGTATTCATTTAGGAATCTCTGAGACAAGGGATGCTGGACACGCTGTCATGGAATTTATGGATAAATATCCAGGCTTTTGCTCATTAGTCCTAACTACTGCTGAGCAGGGTTCTCAGCTGCCTCAGTGCTACTGCAATAACATCACTGTTACAATGGTGATGCTGTAAATTATTGCCAGGATTTTCCATATATCAAAACTACATTTTTATTGTTGGGAAATTATAAATAACATTCACAACTCTGCCTGTTTTGAAGTTCCTGCATTAACTCTAGAATAAAACCTTTACCCTGAGGAAAGGATAATGCCATGTTTGGGCATTGGGAGTCTCCTGCCACACCTGAGAGTTTGCTGGACAGGAATTTAAATTGATACAAAAAGAAACCCAGTGAGTACTGGAACCTATAGCAGGGAACAGGAGTTTGTGATCAGCCTGCACACGTCTGTCACTCCATTACTTCGTTATTTCCAGAGTCATTTGGAGCTTAAGATCTACAAAATCCTGGCCATTCCTGGGCTCTTCAGCTCCTCTCATAGACACTTCCAGCCAGCCCATGGCTTTGACTTCTCCTCCCCAGCCTTCTGAGGATGCTGAGCAAATTATCCCTCGTGCCTCAGCTCAGTCACCACTGGCTGCCCCAGAAAACCACACAGGACAAGGGCAGCTGCAAAGCTCTGGGAGAGGAGATGCAAAAAGCCAGGAAAACTCAACTGTGCAGACCCCATAAACACCACAAACACTCCTGGCTGTACTTCAAGTTCCTTTATTGGACCAGATTGTCAAAATATCCTGATTTTGGGTAGTCCCCACTCACTGCCCTGCTCATTCCCCAGCACTGAGGGGGGAAGAGAGGCAGGATCCAGCCAGAACCTCTCAGGGACACAGGGAACTCAGCACACTTGGATTACTGAGGGTTCACTGGGGGCTGCAGGGCTGTCCCCGCATCACCCCAGTCTCACCTGCAGAGCCACACACTTCCCACAATGTTGCTGTCATGCCAGGGACAGCGAGAGAAGAACTACGCGAAATTCAAGGCTCAGGGTAAAAGGAAGGCACTTTAATAATTTTCTAAAGGCTTTTATATGTTAGTTCATAAAAGTGTGTTAAATGGCATGAGGTAATTGGTCCCTTGGCCATCCACCCCTTGAGGGGATGGGCCAAATTCTAAGACACCCATTTCTAAATATTTTCTGGTTAGAACCGTAACAACACTGCAAAACAACCCGCAGGTGCGAGAAGTTTACAAAACCGTAACACTGTTTAAAATAGTTTGCATAAGAAAGACAAAACTCTCCCAAAATGCTGCAGAGGGCTGAAGAAATCCCCTGCTGAAGCCTTTTCAGTATCCATACCACAATGGTGTATTTTATCCCAATCCACCCTGAAAAGTGGAAAATGACATCTTCTGAAGGCTACACAATCTGCCACAGGGTTCTGACCGTGCAACACAAGATGCTCTGAGATTTGCAATGATTTTTTTTTGGTCATCCGAAGTAATAATTTTAGTCAAGTATCACATAACTCATGGAGAATTTATGGGTGCCACCACTGGGGAAACATTTCTCCACTGTCTCCTTTTCTTAAAATACAAGATGTCTGATCCAAAATTGGGGGGGAAATTATATCCTTTGTCACCTTCAGTTTTTTATGGCCATGCTTTGATTTAGAAAAAAATCTCTTTACAAGTAACAGCTCTGTTTTTCAAAGCAGGGCCCTTGGAAGCAACAGTGTTCTGCAATACAGAAAATATATCAGGGAATTTTCATAATGCACAATAAATTGATTTGGATTTTTCAAACTGGTCAGATTTACACTCCTCTGATGACACAATGGCTAAAGAAAATCTATATTATTGCCCTTTTTAGTAACCCCATTACATCATTCCTGCTCAGAAACAGCAGAGTGTCTGCACAAGGACGTGTCAGAGCCCAGGATTTATGAGGAGAGGATGCAGAGGAACACAAGAGTGAGCTGTTAGCTTTTGTGTAATGTCTAATTGAAAACCCTACCAGAGCCCTGTAATTTAGGAGATTTATTTTGCACAGAGTCAAAAAAGTTATTGACGAAGTGTTAATAAAGCAGAACTCGAGGTGGGTAAGTGTCCAGAAGTGTGGGAGATCCAGAGAGCAGCACTGGCTGCAGAGATCTCCAGGGAGCTCAGCTCCTTCCCAGCTGGCAGAGGAATATTCAGGGGCTACAGCACTCAAGTTCTTGCTCAAATGCACAGTTGATTTTCAGACTAACACAAACTGTATTTAATCCCAAGTGATTTACGCTCATCATCAATAAAAATTCAAGATACCTCCAAAAAGAAAAGCTCATCTTTCTTTGGGGAAGTCTCCTGACTCAGCTTCATTTAAACCTCCACATTTGCTGTGGGCTCAACTCATTTTTCTCAGTTTTAGAAGCAAACAAAGCTTTGTCTTAGCTGCACTTAACAATTAGATTTCTTTTTTCTTTTTATTCCAGTGCCATATTCTGCCCTCCAGCAAGTCAAGGCAGGCTCTCCATGGTCCCTGTGCTCCTTCCAACACCATTTCCTGTTATTATAAATATTTAGGTATTTTCTTAAACAACACATTCCTTTCAGAGGTTCTGCAACTAAGTGACAACATGTAACACTGACTGTTCTGGAAATTCCTCAAGACTTAGTGATTTTCGAGGACTGCAAATTTTGAGCAGCTTTCCAGCTGGGTGATAAAATAACGAGCACAGAGACAGCTCCCCTCCAAACAGATTTCACCCATAGTCAAAGGGGTTGGAAAAATAAATAAGGGAAGAGGAAAAAAGCCTTGAAGTCCTGGGGAATCCAGAGCTCCCCAGATCACCTCCCCAGTGGTTTGGAGGGGAAGGCCTGTGCTCCAGCCAGCAGCTCTCCCACGGCCGTGGCTCCCTCTCCCAGCCCCTCCCCGAGTCAAAAAACCACATTTAACACAGGTTGAGCCCGGAATGATCAAAGGTCCTGAAGACAAATTAACCCAAATGTCAGTGCCCCTGTCAATCTGTCCCTCCCCAGGCAGGGCAGCCACAGCTCCAGCACAGGGAGGTTTCCATAGCTCTGCTTATTGATGCACTGAACAGGAATATTAGCCCAAAGCGAGCCAGGATCCAGAAAAACAAATTTGGGTGCACAAATTGGGGCACGTGGGAACCAGCAAACCCAAAAGGAAGAGCAAATAGATCTATTCACCAGAAAGGAAAGGTTCAGAGGGGATGTGGGTCTTATCGAAAGGAACTGAAAAAAATAAAACTCATTCAAACAGGACATAAAATAAAAAAAATATTTAATTTTTTAAAAACTTTTAATTAAAAAAATAAAACAGGAAAACTCAATTGTCCAGACTCCATAAACACCACAAACACTCCTGACTGTACCTCAAGTTCCTTTATCAGAAAAAATTGTCAAAATATCCTAATTTTGGGTAATCCCCACTCACTGCCCTGCTCATAAAACAGGACAGAAAATGTTAATTCTTCGAGTAAAACTTAACTATTTCTCCAATATGCAAGAGACAGCTGTGATCTGTGCCACAGTCTGGAGTGTCAGTGGCAGGGATTCCAACTCCAGCAGTTATACACTCATTTTTAACGACCAAAGAGAGATTTCAGCCATCTCCTCACAAGTGCCACTGCTGTTACCTCGTCCCCTCACAGCCTGACTCTGTTCTCAGGGACTTCTCCATTCCTTCTCCTCTTCTCACCAAGGCAAATCTGCATTCTGCAGTGTGTGCCAGTCCGGGATCTGCTCTAAACACAAATGTTTTGTACTTCATGGGCAGCACCTGCGCCCTGGGAGCCGGCTGTGCCACCGCAGGCACAGAATCCCCGGGCAGGTGCTGCTCCAAGTGCAGCCCCTGCAGGAGCCCTGGGCTGGCCCAGGATGGGGTTGTGACAGCACAGACTCTTTCCCACGGGAATTTTTCTCTTCTTCTCCCTGTGTTCTATAAACAAAGATAAGGTTTGGATGTTATTGAAACTGTCTCTGGAATGATGGACAGTTCAACCTGGCCTGTCGGCCTAGGGGGAGGTTTTGAATTGACCCAATCTGGAGGAACTTTCAAAAGTCTATCTATAAAGTTTTAGAATTAAATAATAAAACCAGAATTCGGCCTCGCCCGATCCAGCCTGGTTCTTGCACGCGGCTGGCGGTGCCACAGCGACACGGGGTCCCCTGCAGGGCCCCACGGCCAGCACGAGGCTCGGAGCCCATCTGAGCAGCAGGAATAAATGTGCTGATGGGCCCAGCTGATCAGCAACGAAACCAAAGCGCTCAGGGTGGGAGGTCTTGGAAGGTTTGGTGCTGTGGCACCCAGGACGGGCAGAGAAACAACGCAGAGTCCGGGCTCAGGGATAAAGGGAAGCACTTCAATAATTTTTCCAAAGGCTTTTATATGTTAATTCACAGAAGTGTGTTAACTGGCATAAGCTAATTGGTCCTTTGGCCATCCACCCCTTGAGGGATGGGCCGAATTTTAAGACACTCATTTCTAAATATTTTTCTAGTTAGAACCGTAACAATACTGCAAAAACAACCCGCAAGTGCGAGAAGTTTACAAAACACTGTTTAAAATAGTTTGCATGGGAAAGACAGAACTCTCACAAAATGCTGCAGAGAGCTGAAGAAATCCCCTGCTGAAGCTCTTTCAGTAGCCATGGCTTGGCTGCTGTGGGAGCCCCTGCGGGTGCCACAGGGAGCTCGGGGTGCTCAGTGCTGCTCCTCCTGCCAGCAGCAGCTCAGCCCTTCCTGCCCCTCCTGCAAGGGCTTCCCTCCAGCCACCTTGGTTTAGGCAGAAATTTAAAGTTCTCCTGCCTGCCATCCCCGTCACTGAAGTGTTTCACAGGCCCTGACTCTTCTCCCCCTGTTTTTATAACCCCGTGAGTTGGTTTCCCACAGAGCCACACAGCCCTGCATGGCCTCAGCCAATAAATCTTCATTATTGAGACACTGATATTCAACTACAAGCACCTTCCAAGGAGAAAAAAAAACACCCTTATTGCCACTGAAATAAAGGATGGCTGGCAGAGCATGATTTAAGGTGATGAGCAAGATTAAGAACCACAATTAGACAATTGAATATTAAAGGTGAAAAACTGCCAGGCAGCAAATAAACACATGGCTGCAGCAGAGCTGATCCTCCGCAGTCACAGGCCAAGGGACTCCTTCAGAAGTCTGTCATGGAGAATAACCTGAGCAAAACCCCTTTCAGGGCTGAGATGACACCTTTGCAGATGCAGGATTTCCACCTCTCTGAGGAGGGAGCTGGTGGCACCGAGCACCCAGGGAGCGACTGAGCACCAGCGTGGCAAATAAAAAGAGAAATGCAAGAGGTTTCCAAAACAGGAGAGCTCTTAAGCCCTGGGCTGGGAAGGAGGAGACAGAAAACGTGTTGGTAACACCCCTGGGGACAGTCCTGGAGCCTGAGCCAGGCTTAGCTGATCCTTGGGCTGGAGACCAGAGCAGGGTCTGGCCCAGGAGACCACACAGGAGGAACTAAACCTCTGTTAAATGCTTAATGAAGGTGCTGGTTTCCTCCTTTTCCAGAAGGAAAGGACCCAAAGCTGCTTGGGGTACTGGAAGAGCTCTTCTCTTTTGTAAACATCCTGCATTTCTCTTTTCCACGCTTAATAATTAATTCTGTGATTCCAGCCCAGAAGCTCCTGTGCCCTTACAGACTCCATACACCCCTGAAGAGGCCCACCCTGAATGCAGCAAACCTTTCCCCAGCCAGCACAAACCCTGCAGTCACCAGGTTAGCAGCAGCAATCAGCAGCAATGAGATTTTCCCCAAATCCAATTAGAATACTCCTCTCCAAACCCCAGTAATCCAATTCAAACCCCACAATGCCAAGCCACAGAGTGACTCAATTTTACTGCTCTGCGTGGAGACACAAAAAACTGTCTGCAGCTCGGTGAAAGATGTTGTTCTTTGGAGGCAACAACAAGAATTTCTGTTAAATACCAGGAACTCAGAAGTAAAAGAAGAGGAAACCAAGCGTGCTTTACGTAGAATGGGAATTTGCAATTAAAAAAGTTAAATCCTGTTACACATCGTTTTTCCAATAGGCAGAAACACAAAGAACTCAATTTCCAGTCTCGTGTATAATTTTGTACATCTTTGCTCAAGACAGATGAATTGCAGTGTATACAAGGATTGCATGGATGATCAAGGAGTGGGAACAGAGGATGAGATTAAAACAAAATTGCTTATTTAGCCTAGGAAATTAGCTGGATTTTGTGCCAGTAAATAAATAAGGAAGAGGGAAGAAACAGTTCTACTGTAAGGCAAAGTTACAGAAAAGAAGAAGTGAACTGGCTGAAAACCAAGGGTGAAAACTCAAGGTTTTTAACGATGACAAAAATTAAGTTCTGGAGTAAACCTCACATTGTGAGGAGGAGGAAGGGAGTGAAGAAGTTCCGTGACCAGGCTCCATTGGTCACCCCTTGCTTCACTCCTGCATTTCTGCTGCCTGCACACAGCGGGTCCCAGCAAACCTGCAGGATTGTGGCCTTTTAATGCCTCCCCTTGCACTCCTTGTTTGCTCACGGGGTTCGGTGCAGACACAGACACACAAACACAGCCCAGCCCAGGCAGGTGAAGTGCCACAACCAGAAAACCACCCACTGATTACAAAGGCTTTGATAAAATGTGTCACATCTGGACAAAGCCCATCCCTAAGAGGCAGGACCACCTTGCAGCAGGGATCAGATGCACAGCCCCAGGCAGGAGCAGGCGATGCTCAGACCCAGTGGGGTGCAGTTTAACAAATTCTGATCCTGCTCAAGCAGCCCCTGCCCAGGGAGCCCTGCTCGCCTCAGGATGTGGAAACCAATCTTTCTACACCGGGTTAATTAAAGGAAAAGTCACTGTGACAAGACTCTGAGTCAGCCAGGGCACAGAGATAAAACTTTATAGAAAGACATCAAAGACATTCCTGTCTCTTCTGTTAAGACAGAAAACCACCCCAACAGAACTCTCCAAAGAGAGAAAAATGCACTCTACTAAGATAAAATATATTTAAAACACATAAACAAACCTACCTGCTTGTTATCTTCATTCTGCTTACACTTTCTGCTCATTCCAGCAGCCTCCAGAGGCCCAGAAAAGTCTCTTTTTGTGACCTCGGGGTGTTGGCCAGAGCCCTCCTCACTGCAGAGAGATCCCAAACTCCAGCTGAGCATCCCTGGGCTGCCCCACCCTCCCCCAGGTGAGCAGACCCCGGCCCCAGCTGCCCCTGCTCTGCCACCCGACAGCTGCAGAATAAATGGTGATAAAGGCAGGAACAGCTGCAGGGTGAGTGGTGCTAAAGCAATAAACCCAGTGAGCACCGTGTCACAGAGATGTACAACCCCAGAGAAAGGGGGGCTGCGGGAGCTCCTGGCGCTCAGAGACAGAAATAAGCAATAAAATGATATTTTATTTACAAAACAGTCAAAAACAGCTGTGCAGAAACATTTTGTAAAGGGAGCAGAGCTGAACCTTACAGATTAGAGAGCTTCCCATATGATCCTGGGATGAATTAAGGATCTTTCCAGCCCTTAACACAGCGAAGGCAGAGGATTTCCCACCCAGGAGCTGTGCCCAGGCAGGGGACACGTGTGTCCCTCAGCTCTCTGGGCACTCCAAGGTGGGAGCATTCAGCCACCTCATAAAACCTCTCCAGTTCCAGAGCCTCGGGGCTCCAAATGCCTCTGCTCCTGCTTTTTAAAAGCCAGCAAGTACTGACTGGGGTCCAGACTGGTTTCAGGTGTGATAAAGCAGAGATGCAAACCAGGAATTTGTATGGCTTCATATTAATCAAGCTGGGCAGAAACCCAGAGAGTTTTCCTACTTGGACACATAAAAACCCCCCACAGAATTCACATTTATCTCGGTGCTTCATATGAGATATTTGCTTTACTGCCCTCCCCTCCTTTCCTGCTCCAATTGCAGCATCCCATGGTTTAATTACTGCTAAAATTTTTAGTTTGCAGCTGACTTTTCCAAAGCCCCACAAAAATCCTCTCTGCACAACAGCAAAAAATTCTGGGGTTCACTGGGGTTTTTCTGTATTACAGGGATGGAAATGAAGACTTTCAGGACAATCCTGCAAATATCCTTTATAGCTACTGTGGGGTTAACGTGAAGCTCTGACAGGTATTTCCAGTGGCTGGGAAATGCTGTGATGGGAACTGAGCCTGAATTCCCAGGTGGTCCTGGCTCATCTGCATCGCTCCCAGAGATCTCTCCATTGACACCTTGAAAAATGATGATGATCTGCTACAACTTGGCTTAATTAATTGAACTGTTCAGCCCCCTCCTCCCCCACACTAAACACCTGATGTGCAGAGTCAGTAACTGAGTAATTACAGTGGGAGAGCAGGGACACGGAGGCAGGGGGCAGGAAAACACAAGAGAGCGATTTTTGTTAAAAAAAATCAGTCATCCATAGCAGAGAGCCCTGGATAAATTTAACACATAAACCCCGGGTTTGCTGTGTCCAATAAACCAGCATTTAAATAGAAATTGTTTATAGAATAGAGCAATATTCTGCAATATCACTTCAATGGCTTCCCACTGCCAGAGGGCAGGGCTGGATGGGATATTGGGAAGGAATTGTTCCCTGTGAGGGTGGGCAGGCCCTGGCACAGGGTGCCCAGAGCAGCTGGGGCTGCCCCTGGATCCCTGGCAGTGCCCAAGGCCAGGCTGGACAGGGCTTGGAGCAGCCTGGGACAGTGGGAGGTGTCCCTGCCCATGGCAGGGGTGGAACTGGATGGGCTTTAAGGTCCTTCCAACCCAACCCATCCCATGAGTCTGTGACATCAAGGCTTCAATACGGAGCTCCACTGGTATTTTTTCCTCTTCTCCCCAGACACGCTGAACTGGGATTTAAAATCATGCTCAGAAACACAAAATTCCAGGAGAGTCCAAGCAGATCCCTGATTTCTGCCTCGGGATACAGGACTTTGTGATCCCGCTGAAGGCCTTGGGGGTACAGAGTCCCAAATGAACCTTCCAGGATGCAAATGCTTGGAATTGTAACCCGAGCAGTTTGGAGCCCTGGGAAGCACCCTGCTTTTAGTGGAGGCCCTGTGCAGTGCTGCAGGCGCAGGGGAGGCTGTCACTGATGTTGTGCAGGGAGCAGAGCCCCGCGCTCCCCGGCAGTGATTTATGAACTCCGGCCACGCACGATCCTCTCCCAGCTCCGGCACGCCGAGACAAAGGAGGGGGTCGCTGTGCCCAAAGCCCTCCAGCTCCGTTTGTGCCCCGGACACCACGGGCACAGCGCAGGCCCTAAACCACAGCGTTGTTGTTTTGTCCTTTGCAGGGGGAACTTCGGCGCCGTCCTCGGCTCGCAGCTCCTCTGGGGCGAAATGCGACGTAACAGATGATTCCTGCACGGAGGAGATTCCACACGTAACAAACTCACTGCTGCAGGAGAATTCACTGCTGTTTCAGGCTCCAGCAGCAGCTCTCGTGGCTCTCCCTGTGCTTGTAGAACATGAATTACAGCAAAAAATCAGCTGAAGAGCTGGGTTCGGTGCTGTGTACAATTAATTTATCAGTGCTCCTAACACTCACATCATTCTTTGTACTCTTCTCAGCTCTGGAACATCTTGATATGCCTGAAGTGAATATGAAATAATGTCTTCTAGATAACCTGCATTTATTTAAATTTCTGTCTCCCTTTCCCTCCCTTTTGTCTGGCACCTTTCCCAAACAAACAGATAAAACACGGATGTGTCAGGGAATAAAATCCCAGCAGCAGGATCTGCTCAGGAGATGCCTGATGTGTGATTGCCCATCACAGTAACTCCTCACTGTGCCAGGTGTACATCACTCCCTGGAGTCTGCATCTCTCCCCGACTGATAGGAACAGACAAACACCTCAAAGGGGGAGGAAAGCTGCAGTGTTAAGGTGAAGCACTGTCAGAAGCCTTGGGGCTGGTGTCATTTGGTGCCTCTTTGCAGGGCTGGAGCAGAGGGAAATGAGAGGCAATCACAGCCTGAGAGGCTTTGCTACAACAAGGGATCCTTTCCCCGCTTCAGGAGCTTAAAAACTGAGCCTAAAAGCCTCGCCTGAATGAGCCTGAGAGCTGGCACAGCACCTTCCCTGCTCATGCATGATCCCTGCTACCTTGGCCAGGTTAACCCCTGTGCTGGCCATGGGCACACAAAGCTGGAGGATCACAATCCCATCACATTCCCACCGCAATCCCATCGCAATCCCATCACAATCCCACTGCAATCCCATCGCAATCCCATCACAATCCCATCTCAATCCCATCACAATCCCATCACAATCCCACCGCAATCCCATCCTGGTGGGAATGATGGAGAGCAGCCGGCCTTGTGCCTGCCAGGGCTGGGCTCCCTCGAACTGCTCCCTCCAGCAGACCCACACAGCCTCACACAGCACTGCCCGGCGTCCTGGGGCTGTCCCCTAGAATTCAGTATTGATCTGCTGTGATCCGGCTCTCCGGGGGGAACGTGAGTGTGCATTTCCCTGAGCTGTGGAGGTTTAAATACCAGGGTAATTTGAGCAGTCTGCAGGTGAGGGGATGAGCAGCGCCCAGCTAATCCCGTGTTTACCCAGGCACAGCATCCCTCAGCTCTGCTGTTTATCACCACCTTGGCCGACCCTCTTTGTTTGCTCATCCAAAGCAGCCGTGTGGGAGAGGCTCAGCGTGGCCCAGCCCTGCCCTGGACAGCGCAGGTCACCTTCCCTGCCTGTCCAACAGGCTCCACTGAACGTAATTAGACATAAGGAGCTTTTTCCCCTTTTTTTCAGAGAACATCATTTGCTGCTTGATGAGCTGTGGACATCACTCCAGAGGCCATAAACAGGGGAGGCGGTGAAATCTGGCAGAATGAAGGAAATAGGTGTAAAACACAGGGAAATGAGAGCAGGTTACATAAGATTAAAAATAAGAGGGTTCTAAGAAGATAGAGTGCCCCTTTTTTGCCAAATGGGGTTATATTAACTAAAGCACGAGAGCACCACAAGGTCTGTGTCTTATTCAGATTAACCACAATAAAAATGGATCCTGGTATGTTCATCTCTCAGCTGCTGGAAATTCCTCACAACACACCATTAACCTCCCATTTTGTCTCTCTTATCATAGAGTAGAATCCCAGAATGGTTTGGGCTGGAAGGGACTTTGAGGCCCACCCCAGACACCTCCCGCTGTCATGAACCACAAATCTCATTCAGCAGCACCAAAACATGCAGGGAAGAGAATTCCCATCCCTGCCCAAAGCCCTGGGTGCTGACAGGAGCTGGATTTGGCTGCACCCCCACAGCTGATCCGTGTGGAGCCCAGCCAAGGGAGCAGCTCTTGCTTGGGCTTTTGTGCTGATTTTTGCTCACATAGGCAAGAATTATGTTTATTAATAGAACAAATTAAGTAACCAAGTGTTCCCAGTATGTTCAGGACAACCAGGAATGTGGAGACACCAGGACAACTGCTCTCTCCAGCTGAGTCAGGCAGATTAGACTCAGGAGTGAGGTGCAAGTTATGCAAGCAGCCTTTCATAGAATTAGGGAACAGCCTGAGTGGGAAGGGACCCACAGGGATCAGAATCCAACCCCCCAACAATCCCACCCTGTCCCTGAGGCGTTGTCCAAACGCTCCTGGAGCTCTGGCAGGTCTGGGGCCATGAGCACCTTCCTCTGCAATCAATGAGAATTTATTACCTTTGTTTCTGGGGTTGCCATCTCCGCCCCAAGGTCTGAGATCCCCGCGTACACCGAAATCCCGCTTCCCTTCTGCTGCTTGCTGCAAGACCTGTCAGGAAGTGTTTTACTTGGAAACACTCGGGGAACATATTGGAAAACCAGAAAACATAAGGAAAAGCCTTCTCTTGCCAAGAGATTTTCCTTTTCCATCCCACTGCAGAGCGACAGCCTCGGCAGCGAGGGCAGATGAGTGAAGAACTTTGGGGTTTGCACAGCCCGAGTGCCAGAGCAGCTCCTGACTCTGGGATTCATAAAGAAACGGGTTCCCTGCTCTAAATCTTTAACACCCCTGTTAAAAATAAAAACCAAATATTCTTTTTTTATGGGCTTCTTAAAAATAAAAAATAAAAACTCTTTCAGTTGTTGAAACCAACTCCCAGCTTCAGCTCCCTGCCCCTTGGACTGCAGTAATTTCATATAAATACTGTAAAAGAAGATTTGTTATTACCCTTCATCACTCAGCATCTGCAAGTTTATTCCAAATCCCCAAATACTTTGGGATGTGAGCTGGGTCCTGCAGGGGAACAGCAGGGAAGTGAGCACTGCCCCCACCTCCAGGGACCAGGCTGGGGCTGCATTCCCCTCCTGGAGCAGGGTCTAAAATCCCAGAATCCCAGAGTGGTTTGGGTTGGAAGGGCCCTTAAAGCCCATCTCATTCCATCCCCGTGCCATGGACACCTTCCAGGTCCATCTCCCAGAGAGGACTGGAATGGAAAAGTTTCAATCCATTCTCAGGCAGCACTGCAGCACTTCTCAAGCAAAACTTCAGGTGATGTTGCTGCTGTCACATGAAAAACAGTTTGAACTCTTTTTGCCTCTCAGGCAGAATAATCGGTGTCTTCAAACCAGCAAAGGAAACAGAGCCATGGGGAGATGGGGAGGAAGGGATGTGGGAGCTGGAGAACGGGAACACAGCATTAATTACACGCAGCCTGACAGGTGGAGCAGAAAATCCTACCCTGCTCAAAGGGTAAAGAATGAAGAGATGATGGAAAGCAGGGAAAATTGGTAATTCCTTTGAGCTGTTTAAAGAGTTTACCAACCTCTTACTGGAGCTCCGTGTGTCAGAAAGAGAAGGGAAACAACCCAGGAGAAGAGGGAAATCCAGAAAATGCACAGAAGTAAAATTCAGGAGAACTGGAACAGACAAAAGGGAAAAAATAAGAGTGTGAAGGGAACTTGAAACTCTTTTAGATGTCAAAATTAGCTGGAAATCCTTGAGATTCCAAGGAAAAGATCCCTACAGCTGGAGACACCCTGGCCCTCACCTGTCAGGGCAGGGTTAAGTACAAAATACATCTGTGACAATTTCAACCCAATATTTTCATTTAAAAATCCAACATGCACAAACCAATGTTGTTTGTGGGAAAGGACTGATGCAAAAAAGTCCTGAACTGGCACAACATGAAACTGAAAAAGTCTTTCCATTCCGAAATATAAAGAAAGAAAGTTAAAATTCAAACTTGATACAGATCAAAGTGCCTTGGAATGCCCAGCAAATGGGACCTATTGCTTGCAGGAAAAGCAGCAATAAGGAAGCAAAACCACTCACCTCAGTTTGGGGAGGGAAAGTTTCGGGACTGTTTTGCAGGACAGGAAAACAATTTCACTCAGATGCTCCTGAGGGAAGCCAGGAGAAAACTGGGTATTCAATTTATAAAAGCAAGAAGAGAACACATTGGGATGTTACCTCTGGCTGTGACAGAGAGAAATGAAAATGGGGCCAGGTTCCGAGGAGCAGCTCCCAAGCACGCTCCCACTTCTTCTGAGTGACACAGAAAGAGCTTCATGCAGTCCCTCTGCCACTCAAAGCCTTTGGCATCAATAGTTAATTGCCAAGGTCCAAAAGAAAGGGTGTGGAACATGAAATGTGGTAAATTAAAAACCTCCCACAGCGAGTGATCAGGGAATCCCAAATGGTTCAGGTTGGGAGGGACCTTAAAGCTCATCCTGTGCCGCCTTCCACCGTCCCAGGCTGCTCCAAGCCCTGTCCAGCCTGGCTTGAGACACTGCCAGGGATCCAGGGGCAGCCTCTGGATAACCTTATTTCCCCAGGATTTTGTCTAAACCCCCCCTGTTTAGGCTGCATCTGTCCCAAAGTGGAGAGGCAGTGCTGAAAGATTTTACTCTGAGGAGTGAATTCACACAAACATCCATCACAGAGACTGCAGAGAGAGTTACCACTGGTATTTTGGGAAAGGGAACTGCTAAATGACTCAGGGTGGAGAAGGGCTATAAAAAGCAATCAAAAAGACTGTGCGAGGATCCCTGGATAGTTTAAAACAAATATTTTAACTCCACTCTATTTTGAAAGTATCTTAAAATAATGTGAGAGTGGGTATTTTTATGGTGGAAGCAATGGCACATCCTGCTAATCTGAGTTATTTGTATGCAGACAGAATGCCAATCTTGTGCGTTGTGGATTTGGGAACGTCCTTCCAGCTCTGCTTTATTTAACTCCTTCTGTACTCCCTAAAGAAGATCCAGAACACATCCACTGCGGTTTGCTCCCAGAGTTACTCCTGCCTTTCAGCCTGGTGTTTCAGTCACGCAGTGACAGGAACATTCCCCATCTCCCAGGGCTGATGGAGAGGATTATCAGCATTTAAGAACTCCGTATCTACCAGGAACCACTGGGAAAAGCTCTGAACAAAACAGAAAAACTCGGGAAAAACTAGAATCTGGGCAAACTCCCATGCAAGGCAATTACATCCCAGCTGCAAAAGGAGCAGAGGGGAAGCTTGAATGGCAACAGCAAAGAATGGAAAAGAATTTAATCCCAGGGAGGGTGATCCCAGCACATCAGCATTCCTGCTTTCCTCCTGTCACCTTGGGAGGAGCTGGCAGGGGGGGGATCCTTCCCACCTGAGCTCAGGGTTCCGTCCAAACTCCTCCTGGAAGGTTTTATTGCATCCCCCTGTGCTTTGCCAGCTATTTGAATTTCTGTTTGATATAAAAATCTCCTCTTGATCTCCTGCTCCTCTGTACCCACCGGGTCTGTGTGCGAGGCCTGACGCGCTCCAGGCTCTTCCTGAGCAGGTGAGACACAGGAAAGTTCTTTGCTGCTCTCCACATTTCTCAGGGACAAGCAGCACTTCTGGCATCACAAAAGGGATCACATAGATTGTGGAAAAGGGGAATGAAATACAGCTTGGAAATTGGATAAAGGAGCCGTGTTTTACCCGGGCAAGATTTTAAGCAGAGGGAAAGAAAAGTGAACTGGATGAGGGTTGTGATTCCCAGAAAATTAAGCAGGAACAATCATACGTACCAGAAGGAGAACAGGAGGATTAAACTGTGTTTCTTCACCAAAAGGGCTGTGCAGGCTGCCCAGGGCAGAGCTGGAGTCCCCATCCCTGGAGGGGTTTCAAAGCCGTGTGGATGTGGCACTTGGGGACATGGGGCAGTGGTGGCCTTGGCAGGGCTGGTTGGGTTCTAATCTTACCAGACTTTCCCAACCTAAATGATACAAAATTTTGATTTCTTTTTTTTGTTTGCATAAGATCCATCCTGTGACATAAAGAAGAAACAATTCTAATTCTTCTCCTTTTTCCCCTGGTTGATATGAAGAGCTCACCAGCATTCACAGAGAAAAAACTCATCCAAATCATTCCTAAGGAAGATCATTCCATCAAGTGGAGTTGATTTTTACCTGTGAGTGAAGGTTCAGAGGGACCTACACCTCAGCACGTACCAAACCTGTATTTTATCAGCACAATATATTCAGCACTGGTATTAGAATATTGAATAAAACATTCTTGAAACGAAAAGCTTTGCGAAAACATCTCCGTTTGCTCTCAGGCACCACCAGAGGTGAATGACGGGGCCGTGTTTGTCTGTCCCAGTCTTAAAAATTGAAACAAAGAGCAATTGCAAAGAAATTTGGGGGGAAATGTCCAATTTGCCCACACGACTGGAATTCCATGAATGGATCTGTCTCTCGCAGCAGGCACGAGGCGATCAGCCTTACATAAATGCCCTACATCATCCGAGCAGTCACTTTCTGATCTTCCAAATCCAACAGAATTATTTATAGCTTGGCATGAAATATTCATGGAAAAGTGTCCATTGCCTGAAATTTCTGCTAAAGAGTAATTTAACTCGGGTTTTTGCATTTCTTGCTATCAGAATAATTTAGGTCAGGCAAGAGCCAACAATATCATTTGCCTACAAACCCCTTGTGATGAGCATTACAAAGCCTTTAGGTTTGGAGTAGGTGTTTTGTAAAAGCCACGGTGAACAATGGGCCCGATCCAGCTCAAGTCAATTACTGGCCCAATATTTCCCATTTATTTCAGCCTGATGAAGCCTTAGAAGCATTTTTAATTACCACAGCTAATTGTCCCCATACCCAAAGCACTGCTACACGGCATCAGACCAGGCAGCAGCAAATCTGCATTTCCTGGGGCCAGGAATAAACCAAACCCACCCTGCCACAGCCCCTCGCAGGGCCTGCAGCCTGCATCAAAATCCCCTTCTGGCTTGGAACTCCTCAAATAAGGACTCCAAAGGCACAAGAGCAGCGTGACTCCTGCTTTGGGGCTGAATGCAGCTAATGCTGGCAGTGAAAATTGGTGGTGTAACCTCAGGGGTTGTTGAACAGGGGCCAAATAATGTCATCTTTGCGCTGGCATATTTCACATCAGCATTGAATAAATCTCCTGGCTAAATAAACACTCCTTTTCCCCCATCTTTAATATTTTATAGATTTATTTTTTTTACTAATGTGCTCATCTTTACCTGCAGATAATAAATATGCAAAAGACCTGAAGCAATAGATGGGGGGGACATTAAAGTCCAATACAATAAATATATATATATGTGTGTGTGCGTGTAAATGAAAGCTGCACAGCCAGATACACATTTATTTATGTGTGTCTCACAAGGAATTCCTTTCTCCACAGGCTTTGAACTGCCATTTTCACTCAAAGGAGTTGAGATTTTATGGCCACCAGATGTCATAAAAACATCTCCATTGCCACTCGCCAGCAGGAGCTGCTCCCACCCCTCACTCCCTGCTCTGCTTTGAGCCGCTCTCCTCCTGGACAGGGAGGGCTCTGCACTTGATGGAATGTCACCTGGGCTGGGAGAAACAGGAATGGAAATGTGGGAGAAACCAGGAATGGAAATGTGGGAGAAACCAGGAATGGAAATGTCTCCCAGCACCTCGGTGTCCCCACGAGAGCCCGGTCTGTCACAGCTGAGCTGGGCGGGCACAGGGACAGGAGCTGCTCCCTCTCTGCTGGGGTTTGGCCCTGCCAGTTCTGGTCCTGGTCCCCTCTCCAGCTGCTGACAGCCCTGGAGATCAGCCCATGTGTGTCTGACCCCAGCCTGGGCAGCTCCAAGGCCGCCCTGACCCTCCTTGTCCAGCCTGGTCACTCCCAGCTGGACAGGGGACCCTCTGTGGGGCGACACGAGGCAGCTCCCTCCTCAACATCCCCCCCATTCCCACCCTTCCCGCCCACCCAGGACCATCATCCTGGCAGGAACATTCCCTGACATCCCCAACACAGCCATGGAAAAGTTCAGCTCCTCCCCTTGGATTAGACCTGCAAGGAAAGCAAGAGAGTGCCCCTGTTTGTGAATTTCACTTTACAGACACCATAATAGTCTAAAAAAATCATCTAAAAAACCCCAACCAACCCTCTAAATCGCCAAACACCATTGAAACCTACATATAAGAATTTTAAGAGGGTTTTCATGTGATAAATTTGAGTATCTGAAGAACTCCTGTATCTAGAAAAACACATGACAAATATAAATATTACATAGCAACTGTTTAGACAGTCAGACAGAAAAATGCCTGTTCAGAATAGCACTGCCTGTCAATCTAAATGTCACATTTTTCAATCAAATTAAAACACGCTTCTGAATATTACACCACTAATTTTCCAAAATTCCCACAGCACAGTGGTTCCGAGACATTCCTCCCGTTCCTGCTCTCCTTTTGCTCCTGTCAGTTTTGCCTCCCTGCATATTTGATGTATATTTATAATTAAAAGGCAGCCTTTGCTGCACAGTTAGCCCAGAAAGGTTCTGTGCATCATGTGCTAGAGAGATGTAATGGATAAATAATAGGATCTATCCCCTTCACCTCGGGAAGCTGTTCCCACACCATGGAAAGGGAATCAGAACGACGCACCCGGATGTCAAGGAGGGCAACAAGAAGAATCAGAAATTACCTGCTCCTGCACAGGGCTGTCATTACCATTTTAAATAATGCATCTCCCCCCAAATTCCTGCGGATAATTAGAAGGGAGAAGTGTTCCCAGCAAGCAGGTGTTTTTCCCATTGCCACCAAATAATTTAGGGCAGAATGTAATATTTTGACAGGGTGGATATGTGGGGATGTGAGCGGCTGTCAGGCAGGAATTCCCCTCCCAGACAAAGCTGTGTGAGAGGAACGATCTGGAACGACATCAGAGGCTGCCCAGCCCGAGGAGGGCGAGCTGAGACCCGGGATGTGACACACAGCATCACATCCCAGGGATCTGCTTGTTTATTTTACAAAACGGGGAGAATTAGGTGTAATTTCCAATTCTGTCTCCTCAGCCTCCACAAAACCAACCCAATGGAAAGAGCTGGGTGCTGAAATTGTTTGATTAATAAGACACTGGGATGTTGATTTGGATTTAGCTTGCCAGCGGAGGCTCCACATGTTTTGAAGGATTTTATAACACCACTGAAATCCTCATCCCTTTTCTCACAATTCTGTGATGCAGCCAGGTATGAACTCTAAATTTCAGACACCAAGTGCAAAGCAAGGTCAGGCGTGCCCAGGTAATAAATATTTTTGCAAAGGTGAGGCAAAAGTTAATGGGAAAACTTGGGATCAGCTTGGGTTCAGCAGGTGCAGCCTTTCAGTGGGAACATGTTCCCCAGCTCCAGGTGCCCGTGGCACAAATGGCACTGGGACTGGAGCTTCCAGACCCTGCATTTTATTGTTCCTTGTGCTGGAGGCCCCTGAACATCACACACAGGGCTCACATCTGTTGTGACCTGGGCAGGGAATTTCCTCCCAACACGTCTCCCTCCTGCAAGGGGGATAAAGGCATCGATATCCAGGGGGAGTTCACCACAACTGCCCTGCTGAGGGCTTGAGCAAAGCAGATGTTTTGCTTTCACATTTCACATTTCAGACCGTGCTCAGTCCAAGCTGCTCTGGTGGATCCCGATCTTTTCCTGCCCCCATTCCCACATTGTCACCTCCTGTCCCCTCTTGGGAGCAGCCTGGGCACTCCTGGGGCTGGGACCTCCTCCTCCTCCTCCTCCTCCTCCCAGGAGCTGCCTGAGAAACCATGGCCTGATTTAACCTGCACTCATTCCCTGGGTGCTGGCAATAAATCCTGGGAATTGCTGGAGAGCACATTCCCGTGGGGAGGAAAAAGGAGTGTTTCCATATGGGCTCAGCCAGAGCTGCCTGGGCTCTCCTTCAGGAGAATCTGCCTGCAGATTTAAATAGAAAATAACCCAAATTTAAATCCCAGCATTCCTCTGATTCTCTTCTTTCTTTCTGCCTCTTTCCACCCCCTTTCGTAATCATAAACCCTGAAACCCAAAAGAGCTTTCTCCAACTCCATGTAAACTCACATTCCTGGGAGTTTTTGTTCCAGTTTGTGACAGTGTGATTTGCTGCACAACATCTGAAGCTCCACCATGTCACTTAATCCTTTTCTATTTCAGCAAAAGCACAGATCACAAGTGGGATTTGGTGGGTTAGAAAAGGACAAATCAAAACTAAAAGGCAACATTTCTCTACCTACTGGAGAGGAAAGGGAGGAAAACAGTTCACTTGTGATAAAACCCGCTTTAATCAGCAATTATTCATTAGCAGAACCTTCATTGTTACAGAGATAAATACGTTAGAACTTCCTCTAAATATGAAACGCTTTTCTGTTCTTCATTTATCATTTCTGTATGAGGATTGATTGTCTTTACATTACACAGCCCCATCTGTTCAAACACCAAGTTGCCATTAAGTAAAACCCAGCGCTCAGGAATTCGGTGTTAATGGCAATATTATGAGTGCAGGGAGGCTGTGCCTGCACCCCCAGCTCTCTGTGCTTTCCTCACAGGACAGGTGCATTTCCTGTGCATCCAGAGTTTGCTTTAAATAAAATAAAAATGGTATTTACTTACTGACAAAGCCAAGGGAAGGAATTGTTCCTGCCACCAGCCTGGCTGCTAAAAATAAAGGCAGAGAATTCTGATCTCAAGAGGCAGCTAAAAGAAACAAGGAAATTCTTCTGCATAACACAACAGCTTTTCCTGTCCCTTTCCAAGCTCCCTTCCACACTGACACCCTCTTTTCCTGGATTTTTGCAGGAGGAGGGGAAAAACCCCACTTTATTTTCCCTGCAATAGCAGAGATTGCAGCAACAACCCCTGACCCAGCAAAGCAAAACAAACTGAAGGAAAATCTTTGGATTTCAAGGAGTTTGCTCAAACTAAAATCAGAAAACACCTGACCTGGAGGGTGCTGCACAGCAAGGGTGGGGAGCAGAGCAGCACTGCCAGGGCCAAGGCTGTTTTCCTGGGAAAAACCCCAGATCAGCTTACCTGGCCTGAGCAGTAAGTCAAACATGGGATCTGCATCTCCACAGGAAAACATCATCGTGCTCAGAAACTCCTCCTGCCCCAGCACTGGGAACAAAAAATATCATTTCAGTAATTTATAAAATCAGAGCAGCAGGGATGAGGCTTAAAGGAACAAAGTAAAAAAAGAAGACACAAACCCAGTGCCATGGCAGTACAGGAAAATATCCATTGTGAGGAGCAGGGAAACAAACAGGACATGGGATAAAAAAAATCTAATTATGGACCCACTAAAGCCAGACTGCAGTTATATGGATTTAAACTCAGCAGTTAGCTTGGGAAGATCAGAATCCAAACAAGTTAAAACTTTCCCTCCCAACCCAAACTGCTGGATGGCTCTGTGATGTTCGGGGAGCTCACTCCTGACATTCTCCTGGATCACTGCTCGGAGCTGGGGCAGGCAGCAAACCCAAAGCTCAGGGAGGTGAAGGGAGGGGAAATGCTTGGCTGTAAAATAATGTAAAAAGGGCTCTCAAATCCTCTCCTTGCAGTCCAGGGACGTGTGAACACTCCCCAGAGCAAACCCACCTGTGCTGTACAGCCAGCCATCCCTGCAGGCCTGGGTAAGGCTCAGTTCCCCTCGTTCCTGGAGGCGCTGGCCCAAAGCAGCTCCACCACTCTGCTCCTGCAGGGAACTCCCCCATCCCCAGCCCCTGCAATGACCCCCAGGAAAGGGCCAGCGAGACCCCCAGGAAATCCCAGCCAGGAGCTGCTGCTGAGAGGGGAACGTGTTGTTTACAGGCTGTAAAAGGAGCTGTTGCTGTGGAGCTGTGCTCAGAAACAATCTCTGCAGAAATCCAAGTCCCAATTCCCCAGCAACCCACGCTGACCTCTGCCACCCGCTCCTGCACGCAGAGATGGCTTTGCAGCAGAGAAGTGGCCCTGCTTGCTAAGCAGCACCTCCTCAGGTCAGCACTCCTAGTTAAATTCCTGTTTGAGCTCCGCTTCCCAGAGCCCTGGAGGGACTGAGTGCCCTTTAGGAACTTCCCACCGACCCCAGCTGAGTTACCAGGGAATTATGAAGCCGGAGTTACGAGCCCTGTTATCACGCCAGAAGAAAAGTGGTGCCTGCAGCAACTCCCAGGAAGGATCCAGCATTGCCTGGGACAGAGAATGGAGCACAGCTCCCAACACAATTCCCTGGAGAGAGCCGCCGCTGTCCCAGCCCATCAGGCACGGAAAACACTGGAGGAAGCTTTACACTTTGTGTCCTTCTCCCAGTCATCAGCTCAGCTTTTTCCTTCCTTCTCCATTTATAAAAGATAAAATCAAGGGAGCCGGGATCCAAAGGAGACTTAATGTGGGTGAAAACAACAACAAAGCCCCTTGTTCCCTGTCAGCAGCCCCAGCAGGCGCTGCCCGGTGCTGATCCGGCTCCTCCAGGCCCCGTGTGCCAGAGCAGTTCCTAAAGATTCAGGAAAAGGTGATGAGTCAGTTCCTCTATCTTGATCAAATTCATCTGGAACTGCAACAGCAGCAAAATGCACTTTTATCTCCAAGAGGGGGAGAGAAATAGAGGGCACGGATTAGACACAAAGGACAGAACCAGCACATTCCCAAACCCGAGATTCTCATTAAGGCACGAGGAAGGAAAACCAGTGACAAATGTGCTCTGCTGGGAAGTAGATAATGGAAAAGGTAAAGAAAATGTACATTATGCACAGGTCATTATGATTCTTTACAGCACAAAGTTTGCAGTGTTTCAGTTTGTAAAGAGGGGACGATTCCTGATGAAAGGCTGAGCGCTGCCTCAGCCCCGCGGCGCCGGGAGCAGCTGATGGTGAGCACGCTCCAGACTTCCAGCTGGATAAAATACAATGGGAATGGAGAAGAAAAGTGGATTAGACCGTGAAATATAAGTATGACACCATTAAAGAATATTACGATACTTCACAGTGTAGAAAGAATAAGAAGTGGAGTCACTGGGTTGTGAAAGTTCTTCTCTCCTCAGATAAATTCCGAGCGCGGCGTTACCTGACGGAGGCAGAGGGAAGCTCTTGCTTCAATAGTTTTTCTAATTTGCTCAATTCCTTAAAATGCGCTGGGAAGCTGAACAGCTCTGACTGGAATTTATGGAGGCAGAGGGGAGTGTCGGTGAGGGAGAAGCTGCTGGTGGTGGTCCCCCAGCCAGTCTGGGCTTCACCACCCAGGGACCCCATGGGTGATCCCACCCCACGGGCACCTGTGGGAGCTGTGAACAGCTGCTTCATCCAGAAATTGGGATTAAAGGAGAGGGAGGAGATGCTGTGGTATCCAATAAACACCAACAGCCCAGAGCAGGAGCCCGAGCTCTTCCCCCAAAATGGGAAATGGGTGCACTGGGCGGGACAAATGGGGATAAACAGCAATACCCCACCCACAACAGAACCTGGCCATGTAAATCCCCCAAAACACTCACAAAATATCCCTGTCCTAAAGAAATCCCAATCCCAGCAATGTCTGAAGGTGTTCGGGGCCCTGGGAGTCACCTTGAATTAGCCAGCCACAAAATAAAAGCCTTGTTTTGGCCTGCAGCGATTTAAAATGACTCGATTTGATCTTGAGGGATTTCTTTTCTCCCTCAATGTTCATCTCTCCTGTTTTAAAGGCACCTCCAAAAACGTTTTCTGAGAAGTTATAAAGGCATTTTTCTTATCCACAGGAGTGTTTTGCCATGTGAAAGGAATGCAGAGCTGCCAAACCCCACTGCTGGGTGGTGCTGGGGACCCTTCCCCACGCAGCTCCTGCTGCACAACAGGTAAAAATCTGCCTCTGCTGGGCAAAAAACACTTGTTTATGTAAAAATCACCTTAAAGGCAGCCCCACAAGTGGTCCTACAGCTGCCAGGCCTCCAAAATCCTTGTGGAGTTCAAGCACTTTCCCAGGCCAAGAAGGAACATGTGCTTGGGAAATAACCAAGGCCATGTATTAAAAACAAAATTTAGATTATAAACCTTACAGAAGTAGATAAAAAGTTAAAATATATATAATATATATGTTATATCCACTCACCTGAAAAAAAAAAAGCCAATATAAATAAATAAATAAAATATTTCGCTTTCTAACAGCTTTTAAAAGTTATTTGAAGCTCCCAGTTAAAATAAAACAAAACAAACTCTTAGCAGGCAGCAGAAGAGTGGAATACTTCAAACTGAAGGGATCTAAACAAGATAAATAGGAGGCAGAAGGGAATGACACAGCAGCTCATTAGGAATGGTTCACAGAACAATCTTATCAGTGAAAATATTTTCGCCCTTCATTTTAAGAAAGCATTCACTTAATAGGAAAATTAATTCTGAGCCTTGACTAAATGAAGCCTGGAGCCTTTCAGCAGGGATGGAAGGAACTTGTTGGGTGTTTGATTTCCAATTTATGCCCCAGAGAAGTCTGGAAATAACCCAAGTTTGATTCAGGTTCAAAATCCATTCTTTAATCATTTCCCTCGCGGGAGCTGAGGGTAGCTGGTGCACCCCACTGCTGCTGTGGGGACAAGGAAACTGGGGAGCACCCCAGGGAAAACAGGGAGCTGGGAATTAACATCTTTGATGGTATTTCTGACCTTTCCTACCACAAAGGCGCTGGGGGAACTCCAGAGCTGGTTCTGTGCAGGCTGAGCTGGACCCAGAGCTCCTGGTGGGTCCCTTCCATTCACGTCCTCTGAAAGGCCTTGGTTGGTTTTGTTTGCTCTGAATCAAATGTGGGGTTTTGCACTCTGTCACTTTTGGGCACTGCAGCATTTATTTTTTTCCACAATCTACCATCTAATTTTTATTTTTTTTGGAACTGAAAGACTTGCACCCACTTGAAATTGAAAACTCCAACATTTCATTTTCTTTTTTAAATACAGGCTTTTGCAGCAGCGATGGCAGAGATTCCGAGGGGCTGGAGCTGGGTTTCCATTTAGATAAGCTGCCCGTGGCCAGAGAGGTTATTTACCTTATCCCCACCATCTCTGGGCCTCAGCTCTGCAGCTGGGGCTGGGACAGCTCCTCGGGAGCATCAGCAAGTCTAAATCTTGTGTTGCCAGGGCAGGGGGAGCAGGGAGAAATTGTCTGCCGTGTCAGACCCTTCAAACATGCAGTAATTCCATAACCATTAGGTTCCTCCAGGGCATTAATCACAACAGATATTGCAGCAGCTCTTGTCTCCCTCTCCCACAAAACCCGCGAGGAAAGCGGAGCAGGCTGCACGAAGCCCAAGGAATAACAAATTCAAAATTAAATGTATTGTTCTTCTCTCATAAAAGTTATTCATCCCATTTTAATCCTAAACTGCTTGAACAATAATATTTCCCCAGCCTCCTTCCTCCAGAGAAAGCTGCTACAGATACAAACAGAGCAGCAATTGATCCAGAATTAATTAAAGTGATAGGAAAGGGTGTAACTCAATCACTGCACTTTATGACAACCCAGAGGAGTCAGAACCTCTATCAGCATTAAAACAAAGAATGATCCATTTATTGCACTAATTCTCCATTTAGGACTCACTCTGGGAGCCCTCCCAGCCCTCAAAGCCGAGCCCTGTGTCTGCACTGAGGGAAATGCTTCACGTGAGGCTCTGATAAAAAGGTGAATTTTGCTACAGGACAATCCCCAGCCCTGCTTTGCAAGGACAGAACACCATAAAGGGGCAAAAATTAGAAGAAAATAAAACTCCCCGGAGATCCCCAGTTTCTTTTTTCTGTACAGCCAATGGATGATCCTGGAGGGCTTTCCCAGCCTCGATGCTCTGTGGGCATCCAGACCCCGGAGATGTTGCCAGAGGGATTGTTCCCAGCCTGGGGGCTCGGGGCAGGGAACGTCAGCAGGGGCCTTCCCCACCACCTGAGATGTTTGCTTGAGGCTGAGAGCTGGCACATGGCTGCACACCCAGGGAGAAGTTTCAGCTCCAAACCACCACGGGTTTTTCTTCCTTTTAATCCCACTGGGCACTTCTGAACGATTCCCAGCCGGAGGTGCCCAGCCCCTCAGGAAGGGTGGCCTGAAGGCAGCACAGGCGAAGTGACTGCCCAGGGCCACAAGCAGAGGTGAAGGACAGGCAGCAGAGGGTCCCTACTGAAGGAGTAAACCAGGAGTAACTCTGCACATTGGGAATTGCTTGCAGCCATTCCATTCTGACACCGTGCCAGGGCATCAGCCTCGGCTTTGCAGGAAACCAGGGAGAAAATGCATCCACAAAAGGATTAAAACTTCCCTGAGACTGATTCCTGGCTTCTCCTTCATGGTCCAGCTCACATTTCTCTCTCACAGAAGGTCTCTCTGCTCAGTTCAGTCCCAGCAATTACATTTCCTTCTCTGATACATTTTCTGGTTGCATTTTCTGGTGCAAGTCGTTCTTTTCAAGCCACTCCTTTGGAAAGTCTTAGGTGCCACCACCAGCAGGTGATGGCAGGTCCCTTCTCACGCCACCACTTCCCATTTATTCCCAGTCCAATGACATTTCTCTCTCTGTTCTTGTGCAAGATGGGCAGTTCCCGGGGAAAAACCTGCAAATGCAAGACAGACTGGGTTAAGAGGGCAAAGAAATTCCTCCATCCACTCCTCAGTTAAACACCACACAAATCAGAGGCAGAGCTCTCATTATTGCACCCCATGAGCCAAGGCAGGGAGTTAAAACTCTGCCCACAATCCCAAAGTTCCAAAGAAATATTTAAATTTAAACAAAATACATCAATATTTTCACCAGCAGGTGCCTTTATGGGGGAAAATAGATGCTTTTATTAGATTAGATTTTAATAGATGCTCCCCCAGCTTTCTCCTGCCCCTCTTTAAAAGTGGCATCCCCTAAAACGAAGCCTTTCAGGAAGGCCTCAGAGGAAGAGGCAGGGGGAGGCTGTTTTTAAATCTTCTCTGGAAGACAGAGATTTTGAAGTATTAATTTTTGATCGTTTTGTCCTCCATCCCAGGCTTTTTGTCACGGACATCAAACAGAATGGCTCTGCCTTTTGCTCCACTTAGGTGGAGTCTGGGCAAATTCCTGTCATCTTCTAAAAGCTGCAGAGTGAGGAGGGAAAATCAAAATATTTACCCCAGAACCTTGTGTCTTGAAAATGTGAGTTATGTTAAACACAGCCAAGACTTACTGAGAGCTGCAAGAGTTAATTCTGGAGGCTTCAGAGGGTGTCACAGTATGGAGAATTGCTTCAATTTGTTAAATACTTTAAAATCCATCAGAAAAAAAACCAAATCAAGCAGTAGTTTCTTCTAGGGGCTCTTTGATATAGGGGAAGTGTCCAAAACAAAATTAATTTTGAAATATTTTCACTGAAAGTATCTATTTTTCCCTTCCATTAATAGAAATAATCCAGACCTGAATATAAACTTCCTTAGTCCCACTTTGGTTCTATATAGGTATTTTTAAAGCCACTTCAGATGAATATTAATGATAATGCACTTAACATTTAATCCCTTTCTTGTGAACAATGGAAATTAACTTATAAATGAGGAACGTTTCTGGTTCCTGATGGGGAACCTGAGGAACAAAGCGTTTCTGGCTGTTCCGTGCAGCAGAGAGGGGAGTGCTGGCACTGCCCACGGCACCTCGGGGGCTCCAAGTTCATTCATGTCCCACAGGCTTTCAGCCTCTTGGGTTTGGGTCTCAGAGCCCAAACATTTTCCAAAGTAATTCCAGATCTGTGACTGCCTGGAGCCTCCCTGGAGCCAAACTCCAACCCATCCTTTCCACACCGGCCCCTCCGCCAGGACCAGCTACAAACCCTCCCTCCCTTTTGCAGCAAAACAGGAAAGGACACAAAGGAAGCGCCAAAAAGCTCAACAAGCTGTAATTTTGGATTTTATAGAATCACAGAATCCCACAATGGTTTGGGTTGGAAGGGAGCTTAAAGCTCATCCAGTCCCACACCCATGGGCAGGGACACCTTCCCCTGTCCCAGGCTGCTCCAAGCCCCGTCCAGCCTGGCCCTGGACATTCCCAGGGATGGAGGTGCTGGAAACTTCCACCGTGTCCCTTCTGCTGCAGCAATTTAACTCTGCTTCTAGAGCCTCCCTCTGTTTCCCAGCCCAAACACAGAGTGACCAAACGCAGCCCAGGGACAGCTCCGGGAGCCTCCGGAGAGCACGGCCCTGCAGCAGCTCGGCCAGGGGAGGCTGCTGAGGCCTCTGCAGGGGCTGGGGAAGCTGGCAGGAGGCACGGGAACAGCGGGGATCCATCCCAGCGGGCAGCAGCGAGGGGAGCACCGAACACCCCTCAGTGGCCGGGCTGGACGGCGAGAGGAGCGAGGGTTTCCCCAGGGAAATCACCGGGAGCTGGGCTGGGGACCTGCCCAGGGCAGGGCCCACAGGAGCCGGCGCCCTCCCAGCGAAGCGCCGGCTTGGAAGCTCCCACAGCCTGCAGAAGAGCAAAGCAACTCCAGGAACTCCGTTTAAACAAGCTCAAATCTGTCCTGGGTGTGCTGCCAATTCCTCCTTCCACATTCCTGCTTTGTGCACAGGGAAACAAGAGCAAAATCTGGCCCCCAAACTGCCAACAGCTCTCTGAATGCTAATTTAGGCTTTTCAAAATATCCAAGTGCATACAAAAGCACAGCTCAGGTTTGAAAAACAACCAGAATTGGCTTTAAAATGCCTGCACTCTCTTTTCTCGATGTTCCCCAGGCAGAGCACAGCTCCTCCCTATGGCCAAGGCTCCATCCCAGAGGAAAAACTGGATTTTACCTGTGCTGGAGCCAGGGCTCACACCCTGCAGCTCCGTCCTGGTGTTCTCCGTCCAGAAGCTCCTCAGGTATCAGCAGAGTTTCCCTGGGGAGCAGCTCCTGGCTTCAGGAGGAGTTTGAAACATCGGGGGTTGGTCACATCTTGGAGGAGGCTCTTTTAGAGTTATTCCAGCACGGCTGTCAGAGCCCAAACATTCGGTGACACATTCCCAGAGCTGGAGTGACCAGGAAAAGCCAGTGGCCAGCAGGTTGGAAAGTTTCTTTTACAGACTTTTAATTTTTTTTATTATTATTATCATGTACAGATCTTATCCCTTAGCACTTTATATCAGCAGTTATTTTAATTAAGCTTCCCAATTTCGTGATTTTCATTCAATTCAATTCTTTCACTGAACCAGTGCCAGCTCATGTTTAAAAAATTGATGAGCACCTCTTTGAGATCTGTACACCAGGCAGAAGCTGTGCAGCTGCCTCAGGATTGTCAGCCCAGACACAAACACTCAGGTTGTGGCAACAAAAATACCCAGGAATTTCACTGGCCAGGATAGTAACCTGCACGGCAATTAACCAGCAATTAATTACCTTAAAACACATTCACCTGGCCGCCTGAGAACGGGTGGATTGCTTATTTTGGATTTTAAACTGAACCAGCCCCAGCCCCGGGTGCTCCTGGGCACGAGGCCGTCCCCTGCCCTCCTGGTCACAACCCAGCTCCAGCTCTGTGGCAGCGCTGCCCAGGACACCCCGCGGGCACAGAGCAGGCCCACGGGCTGCCCGAGCACAGTCTCAGCCCTGCACCTCCGAGTTTGCCCCCAGATGTCCCATTTCTGTCCAGAGCAGCCCTGCCTGCATGGGGGAGCCTTGCCCAGCTTGGTTTGTGTCGCTGGCTTGGCAGGGGCTGCTGTTCCTTAGGGGTGAGGGAACACGGGAGCGTTAAGGGAACGCTGACTGGAGCACTGAGATAAATTTTAGGGCCCCATCTGAAGGCTCGGAACATGTGCATGATGCACATTAACAAATATCTCATCTTTTATCAGCACAGCTCCCCTCTCCCTGCTTATTTTGCGTTTCATTTTCTTCAGTGAATCAAATGGGGACAGAATATTCCATCTCTGGGAGGGAGCAAATGTCCCATTGAGTAAAACAGACACTTCTGTATTAACTTATTCTCTCCAGACTCGTTCCTCCACAGATAAATAAACCACAGGGAAATTCAGGTTATCAAACCATTCTCACGGATATGATAGACTAGAAATGGAAAATATGAAAGGAAAACTATCTCAAACTATTTCGAATTAACTACAGAAATAAACTGGCTTTTTGAAATGATAAGATACACAATGATATTCCTATTTGAATTCTGATTTTTGTGTTTATTTATTAACGACAAGCATTTAAACTTCCATGCCCTCACCTTGTATCCCTTTTAAAAATAATGTAAAACAGGATTTTCCAATGAATTTACCAAACATATTGGAGGGAAGCAGGAAAATGGGAAAGGTGCTCTCCCACAGGCTCACAGTGCCTTTTTCCAGCAGGTTTTCTCTCTGTAGCATCCCGTGATCAAAACAAGAACCACAGAGGCACCTCTAGACTGCAGAGAACTCATTACACTGACAGATATGCAGGATCACATTATAAGGACTTATAAAATATCTGCATTGATACTGGAAAATAGGAAATTGCTGTTGAAAATGAGGGAGAAAAACCGAGATGGAGAAAAACCCATGCAAACTTCAGGTGAAATTACAGCAGATACATTTATTTCACTGCCTGGGAATGCAGACAAACACTCAGGCTCCTGGTGCATCACACAAGGCCTGATTAAAACCTGGCCATCAAAGGACGAGGTTTTCCTGCCTTTCTGTGGAGCAGGGAGGGAATAAAGGCCCATTTTGAGTTACCTGAGCCAGGAATGGCTCCAGGAGTTAATGGCTCTTCACTCCCTCGCCGAGCCAAGGGACTGAAGCCTCTCTGCTCTGCCAGACCTAAAAGCACATTCAATACAGAAAATTTGTGATAGCCCTCAGTCCCTCTTGGACTCTGCAGTAAAAGCTCTCCCTCCCCTCATTCCTTCAGAATTCCTGACTTTTTATCCCATTTTCCCAGCCAGGTGTTTGCTGGCAGGGGCTCCACTTAACCCTTCCCGGGTGCTCCTGTTTGAATCCAGGGTTTGAGCCACGAAAACCAGGCTTGTGAAGCTTTTATGAGCCAGCAGAAATCCAGGGCTGACACCCCATTATCATCCCCAAAGTGAATCTGAATTGTCCAAAACTTTTTTGGTGTCCAGATTCCAGGGTACCACAACAACCAGCCGCAGCACTGATTTTGGGATATTTTAAGCTAAACCCTGTTGTGGTTGTTGGGGAGCTCTCCTCTTCCTCTGCCTTCACATCCTCCCCTCGCTTTCCTGAGCACCCCGAGTGTCCTGAGGGATCAATCACCATCACCTGGGCATGTTTCACATGGAGGGAGGTGTCCCTGCCAGGGCAGGGTGCAATGGGATCAGCTTTGAGGTCCCTCCCCACCCAACCCAACCCCTCCCATTCCAGCAGTGTTTGATTCCACCGAGGGCAAACATTGTGACAAAAATCAGAAATGAGCCTCTTCCAAAAATACCACAGACATGGAAAAATAGCCCCCAGCCTCTCCTGATGCTTCCTTTCCCCTTCCCCCAGGACAGCAGCTCTCCTGTTGGTGTGAGAGGAGCAGGAGGATTCTCCCGACCCCTGCAGCCCCCGTACCCCGCAGCTCCCCGGGCAGGCAGAGGGGAGCCGTAAATTCTCTCTTCAGGCCACTTGGCAGAACTAATCTCTTCTAATCTGCTCCCTTTATGGCACCTCTTTGGGCTGACAAAACTGCGATTTATGGACTGTCAGCAAAGCCCACAAGGCCAACATCTTTCTCCAGGAGTTCCCTTCCTCCAGCGGCGTCGAGTGGCGAGGGAGGGAATTTAAAGGCAGCATTTCCCTCGCTGAAGCCTCAGAGCTGCACCGTGTTCCATCAACAGCAGTCTTCTAAAGCAATAAAAAATGTACATTTATTTGGCAAATTAATAAAAAATTAGGGCACTGCTTTGTTCAAGTGGTTTTCCTGTAAGGAAAGTGGAGCATGGCATGGGAAAGTACAGCTGGGAGCTGCGGGGAGCTGTTTGTGCACCAGTGACCCCGTGGCAGACCCAGGGACCTGCACCACTTCGTTCTTTATCAAACTTATTAGGGTTATTCCCAGGTGACCTGGGCTCAGCACCCTCCCCTAATGCAGGGTGAGAGAGAGAGAGACATCATCCCAGGGCTTTGTGGCACTTCAGCTGATTAGTCCCGAGCTCCCACTTCATTGATTCCCTCCCCAGCCCGGTCTCCAGGGAAGAGCTGTGTGCTTTTTGTGGAGCAGTTACATTTAGAGGCTGAAAAGAGAAGAGGCCCTTGAAGATTCAGAGGATAAAAATAATTACCTTTGCTTCTGAAAATCAATTTCTTTTTTTAACTGATCTGGCAAGACTGCGTCCAGCTAATTAGTTAAGGAAATAATTATTTATGTAGGATTAGTACTTAAACGTCTCCAATAAGATATTCATTGGCATAATATTGAGAGGGGCAGTTGTGAAGCATTAACTGATTTGGCACAAACAGACCGAAAAAACAGCAACTATCCTGACTTGGAGGGAGGCAACAAGAGCTGGAGAGAGACTTTTTACAAGAGCACGGAGTGACAGGGCAAGGGGGAACGGCTTCACAGTGACAGGGGCAGGGATAGGTGGGGTATTGGAAGGAATTGTTCCCTGGGAGGGTGGGCAGGCCCTGGCACAGGGTGNTTCTGTGACTTTACAGACCAAAACTGAGTTACCACCAAACCAAGTGACTGGCCCAGGGTCACACAGATCATCTGCAGCAGAGGCAAAACCAGCACCAACCTTTTCCAGAGCGATTCAGTCGTTAACCACCAGCTCATCCTTCCTCTGCTAATTCCCTGAGCCATCCTTTCAGTATCACAGGACAGGGGCTGGAATTCAAATGCAGTTACACACCGTGTTTAGCATCCCATCCCAAAGGATTCCATCAATCTGAGTAAAGCCATTCACACGCACACGAGCATTTGCAGAACTGGTCCCTGGGTGAGAAATATTTCAAAACACGCCCCCTGCAAGGGGAGAAGCATCTGCCCCCCTCTTTTCTCTTACATGTGTATTTTGCATCTGCAAACCATAAACATATGATAAAAGCACTGCAAACCTCGATGGAGCTCGGAGGCAAAACCGATCTGTTTTGCTCTGCCAGTTTGAAAATGGTTTTCTTGATGAAACTCATGAGTCTGCTGGAGACTGAGACACAGATGGATGAGCTGAGCATATGATAAACCTGCTGCATGAGTTTGTAGTTAATTGCCCATCATCTTTTTTGTCTCCCCATAAAACATTTCACGCCCACCTTGCACAGTAAAGGTAACCCGAGTGTCATAAACCATTTGTCTCCTGAGCCTTCCCCGCTGCACTCCCCGAGCTCTTGTGGGGAGAGAGCCGTGGAGACAAGACAAATTTGCTGAGCCCTTTTACAGATGAAGCACTCTGCATCTTTTATCAAATGATCTCCATTCTCTAATGAGAAGAAGCACCTCCCAGAGTCATTTGCATGCTAATATCTTTATTTCTAAAACAATAAGCAGGCTGTGGCTCTCTGAGCCGCCACTCAGCACAGACACTGCATTTCCATGAGCCGGGGGTGGAGAGAGGCCAAGAAGCCAAGTCCCTTCTCCTGGGCACAGAGGGGACTTTGGGCTGAGCACAAAGAGGGGCAGAAGGGTCCAGGACAAGAATCATTAGCTGGGTGGGGGGCCCATCACTGCTGGCCTGTGCAGGACCAGGAGCCGGGCTTGGTGACCCCTGGGAGCTCCTTTCAACTCAGGATAAAGAATCTCACACTGGTTTGGGTTGGGAAGGACCTTAAAGCCCACCCAGTACCACCCCTGCCATGGCAGGGACACCTCCCACTGTTCCAGGCTGCTCCAAGCCCCGTCCAGCCTGGCCTTGGGCACTGCCAGGGATCCAGGGGCAGCCCCAGCTGCTCTGGGCACCCTGTGCCAGGGCCTCCCCACCCTCCCAGGGAAGGATTTCTTCCTAACATTCAATCTAAACCTACTACTTTCAGCTCCAAACCATTTCCCCCTTTCCTGTCACTCCATGCTTTTGTAAAAATTCCATCTTTCCTGGATTTCTCCATTCTTTCTTGAACCGTATTTTAAATCCTGCCCTGCCTTCACAGCTCCTGCTGGGAAAGCAGCTCCTGCAGGACCAGGGTGCCAGGCAGGTGGGGCTGGTACTGCAGGCACCCTCCGAGCTCTCACACCTGGGGGTCACTGGTGCATCCCCCTCTCCCTCCTTTTTTATTTTCGCTGAGAGACAAAAGCTTGCAGGAGCAGGTCATTTGAGGGCAGCCCAGCAGCCTGACTCTGAGCAGTGAGAAAGACAAAACGCTGTCACCCACCACGACCCTGAACCTGCCCTCACAAAGCTCTCCTGGTGCTTTGCCTGGATGCCCCAGCACAGAGGCTGCTCTTCCCTGCCACGGCTCGGGGGCAAACAGTGCCACTCGCCGCGGTGTTGGGGTTTCCCTGCCTCCCAAACGTCCCTGCTCCTCTGAGCCGAGTGATTCTGGTGGGCAGCAGCCACTGAACCAAGGGAAAAGGGGAAAAAAACCCCTCCTTGCACTGAGCCACTTCAAAGCGAACTGAAGCCCTTCCTCCACATGAGCAGCGCTGCCCAACAGGCCCTGGAAGCCCCAAACCCTCCAGTGGTGGCAGAGCTTCCCAGGAAACAGCTTTTCCTCAGCCACGGGCTCCTGGAGGAGGAAGGAGCCAAGCCTAATGGGCACTCACAGGAATTAGCCCCACTTTCCCTGGCTGCTTTCCAGTTCACAGCCCTCATTTACAGGACTTCAACCTCTGGCAAAAGGATTTCCCTGCTCCCCAGACGGCAGGGACTGGCTCTCCCTGCCCCAGCTCCCTGCCAGGAGCAGCTGCCAGCACAGGGCTCGCTGCTCTTCAAAAGCTTCTGGGCACAAGGAGGACTCTGCTGAACACCCAGTTCTGGAATTTGCTGAACACAAGCAGAAATGTCTCAGGGAAGGGCAACAAACTCTTCCAAGTCACCTCTCAGCCTCTGCTGAGGCATTAACAACACCACAGACAGCAGAAGTGGGACCTCCATTTCTTATACTGGGACCAATATTTATAATATTGATTATATTTAGTTACATTGGCAGCTCTCCAGGGGGAATCACACAAAGCCTTCACCCTTCTAATGAAGCTGATATTTGTCATGTCTGTGCATGCAGACACATTTGGTTGATTTTGGTGATGTATTTATGGGTTTGTGTCCTTATATCTCTCAGTACATCAAAGTTGCATGTTTGCACTGCCCATTTGAAATTCCACCTCTATTTTTAGCCTAAAATGTAATTTTATTCTATGAGAATATAGAAGAATATTATACAAAGGTAAAAATGATATTTATCTAAGACTATGACTGTTCTAAGCACTTGAGAAGTGATGGAAATGATTAAAACCACTCCTGCCTTGATATAACGTCAAGAATGGAAATAATCTTGTTAGCAAGGAATTAGGAAGCCTCTCCCTCTCTCAGGTTCCTGTGCAAGTGCTTCAGAGATGCCCATTTTTCCCCATGGAACTGAGAAGAGCCATTCCTCGTGATCTGTTTTTCTTTCTGACTGCATTAAAACAAACATTCAGTGGAGGGAGTTCTTCCCCATCTCTTTCAAAAGGCTGCCACCATATGGGGGATTGGTTTTAGTACAAGGCTCAGGCTGGGGTTTTGCAGGTAGACCTTCCTGGAGCCTCAGCCCAGCCTCTGGAAGGAGAGGGCCCTGCAGGACAGCCCAGGAGGGGAGCTGAGACACAGGAACAGCTCTGTCCCACAAAGGGCTGGAATCACCTTCCCCTTTAAAAATCTGCACTCACTGCTGACCGTGTGTTTTACCCGTCTGTGTCACCCACAGCTCTGTGGATTTGGAACTGCATCCTCTCAGTTCTGCTCCAGGTGAAGGATTGCTGTCACCGACTTCTGTTCCCTGATCTTGTCACTGCTCTGTGGAAGGTGTCCCTGCCCGTGGCAGGGGTGGAACCAGATTATCTGTAAGGTCTCTTCCAACCCAACCCATTCTGCCATTCAGTTATTCCATGGAAATACGAGCTCACCTGCCCAACGGGAGTGTGAAGACACCCTGGATCCAGAGGAACTGCATTCCCCATCCCTGGGCAGCAGTGGGTGAGCAGTGAATGCTCTTACTCTGAGAAAAAACACGAACCAAGGTAAAGCACAATGTCTTTCTACCGGAATTAAGACAAAGAAAATGAGAGAAGGTGAAATGAGGGAAGCATAAAGCCTTTACTTGCATCAGCATTTCTCCACCAGCTCCGGCACTATTCCACACGGGAGCACATCAGCTGAAGAACTAACCCTAAGATCATACTTGAATTTGATAAATAAAATAAATCCCCATCTCTCAGCGGAACAGATTAAGCCAGAGGTTGTTCCTATCAAGCTACAAATGTCATGTGAAGATCAAGTTCCCATCTCACTTAAGTGTTTGTTCAACAGAGCACGGCAGGGCCTTCCCAGGGAGCTTAACCAGAGCAGGAACCTGCAAATAATCCTGGTCTCAGATTTAATTCTTGCAGACAGGGCAGTGCCACAGCCCTTCCCTTGCCCAGAGCTGCAGCTGGCCACCCGAGACAGGCGATTTCCAGGATTGCTTGCCCTGCAGATCCCACCCCTGTGTCTGTGCAGGGCAAACCTCGGGGCTCTGGGCACCTCTGCGATTGCAGAGCGGGGCTTTGGAACAAGAACTGCCCGAGTGCATCCAGGGAAAAGTCTGAATAACCCAGGCTCTGGCAGTGTCAGGCCACCAATCCTTTTGTAAAGCAAAAATCCACGATTTTCATGCAGACACCCCCCCACAGAGAGAGGGATTTATGAGGAAGCACAGCCTTTGGGAATCCAATTCCCTCTTCTCTACCATCCTCCCAAGAGAGTCACTCCAATGTTCAGAGAGTGATGAGGAACATGGAGTTTGAGGCAGGAACCTGGATAAATGCAGGAATTGGCCTCACAGTGAGGAAAAAGTGGGCTCACATCACCCCTGGGTCAGTCCTGGAGTTACTCTGGACACAGAGCGACCACACCAGGATAAAAACGATGGCTTAATCTGAAAAATTCATTCCTTGGGCCATAATTATATGAATGGGAAAGTGTTTTTTCCTGCCCCTTTCTTGGCCCAGCAAACTGTTGGAAATAAAGGATTGTAGCTCTTCCTGGGGATCCCTCTAGCTTTAAATACATATTGGGGGAGATGTTCCTGTGGTTCTATGGAAAAGCATTTCCTGTACATGGAAATGGATCTCTGTTGATCCCCACAGCTGAGAACATGGCCCTGTTCTCCCTCAGGTACTGTTCCCTTCCTGCCACACACACCTGGATGTGTCTGTCCATCACAGAACCTGCCTGGCCCTCTCAAATGTCAGGGACATCACCGGGATTTTCACTTTATTCCTATAGTGCCATTGTTGGATTTTACCAACAATGATATCCCAGCCTGGGGTTTTGTTCACCTCACAAATTCAGTGTTTCCTTTCACAGCAGATGTGGAGCTCGTGGCACTCCTATTCTGGAACAGAAAACAGTAAAAGTAATAAATTCAGTGTATTCAGCCCATTTTACCTGGATCTGACTCTACCAGCTCCCTTAAAGCCTGGTGCTGTTGGAACACTCTGCTGATGCCTCCACTGCAGTCAGGGGGTAAAAAAGGAGGGGAAAACAAGGAAAAGAGGTATTATCCAACACCAGGGAATGACCCGAGCGTGCACAGCTCTGTGCTGAACTCCAGCAGCTCGGAAGCAGAGCTGTGAAACACTTGGGCTGCACAAACTCGTGGCTTTTCCTCACACACAAACGAGGATTTCACCACAGAGCAGCTCCTGACACCAAGGAAACTGGAGAGATATGGAGAGAAAGGAAAAGTTATTACATTTAAAACGTTATCATTAGCAACAACAGGTTTAAAAAAAACATCATAAACTATTGCCTGCCACGTTCCCTTTCCACTGCCATCATTCCGGATGGTCCCGGTGGCTGTGGAGCTTAAATGAGGTTTTATCTCCAGTAAGTGTTTATTTCACTCTCCATAAAGTAAAAGGCACCACAGTTTAGAAATAATGCATTCCCAGCCCCGAGTATTACAGGGAACCCATTATTTTTATTGCTTGCTGTGTAAAGGATATTTCATATTTAGGGAACGGAGCTGTTCCCAAATAAATAAGGAGGTAGGAGCTGCATAAAAACCTTGGTGCAAAATACCCATACAATTAGGTGCCAAGCAATGCAGGAGTACATTGTACCTGCTCCCAGAAGTTTTATAGCCCTGAGAATAATCCCTTATTTGCATGTGCAATTACTGCAATTGCGTTTGCAATTACATCAATTCTCCGAGTACATCAGCTGTGTTTCCAGTGAGCTAAAAGAAAAAAAATAAAGCACACATTGCTCTTTGCTGTAATAAAAATGTGATTTGCATACCCAGAAAAAAGATTTCTCTTTGCTGGGAGATGAAATTAGACTACCTTGGGGTATTCTGCTTTTTTTGCATGAGGTCTAAGCATTTCTGTGATATTAAAAAAGGTTGGAGCTGTTTCATAACTTGAGACTCCACAGTAATTTCTTCTCTTGGGCCACTGTAATTACTGTGCAGTTTTCCATTGTCATCAGAGAAATTATTTTACATTTACAATTAATAGGACACAGTCTCGGGGCCAGAACCCTCAAAGCTTTCTTTTTCTCTCTAATAACTTAGATCATTAGGAGTCACATATATTTCATTTCTCAGAAATGTGCAAATAAAAGGAGTCTAAATTCCAAGCCAGAGTTCTATTTCCAGCATTACCAGCATCTGCTCTTTCTAGTAACTCCACAGGTGGTGGGAAATCCCTTAATCTGCTCATCACCAATTTCCACGTGTGAAATGAGAACACCTGAAAGTGCAGCAACAATCAGAAAAATATAGAAATGGAACCCTGGGTTTTCTGAGAGTATGGAGCATTTCCAGGATTTTCAGCTCTTACTTTAACACTTTAGGAATTTAAAGTTTTGCTTATTTTCTTCAGTGCTGCATAAAGGCTGTGATTTTCCCAGTGCTGCGTAACCAGAACTGGAAATTTGGGCATCAGCAGAGAGGAATTTCAGTGAGATGTTCACCAGCCTCTCCTCAGATTTGCTCTCCCAACCCTCAGGGTGAGGTTGTGCAGGGGACAGGGGGAGCTGGGTGCTGCAGGGCCACCCTGGCCCCTGGAAATCCCTTCATTTTGGGCTGTTTTGTGCTTTTGCTAAACCCACGACCAACTGATGCTCCTCAGGCCTGAGCAGGTGGAGGTGACACGTCCAGAAGTGGCCAAGCCACCATCCCTTTGCACTGAACCTGGATTCCATGAAGAATTTCCAGCAGGGGATGCTGAAACCCCTGTGCAGCTCCTGCTCCCACACCTACAGCACTACAGGGATGAAATTCCGCCTCTAACCCCGCATGAAATTCTAAATGTTAAAAAAGAAAATAAACCTTGTCTGCTTTGGTAGACGAATGTTGCACCTGGAGGAAGCAGAGCCTGCTCCCTCCCAAACAAAACAGCAGCAAAACCAACCCAGCACCTGATTTGCTTTTCCTCTCCTCAGAAACAGATGAGAAAAAACACTGTGGAAGGGAAGAGCTGGGTGTGGGTGGCATCTGTGTGTCAGCTAAATTCAGATTCAGGTGGTTAGATCAGCCTAACCAGGGCAGACAGGTTCTCTCTGCTGCCTCCACACCTCGAGGTAAGGAACTAAGAAAGGTGGTTTAGCACCACCAGATCCTTCCCAGGCTTTGGCACCTTCAGACAAATAAACATTAATTAAAATGGCTTGAAAAACTGACTCCTGCAAAAACTAGAAAAGCTTAATTAATTGTTACTTCATGTCCAAAATGAAACAAATACCTCTGTCACTGAAGAACAAGGAATGAAAACGTTTAACTCCTGTCAGTTGTTCAGTTTTAACCTCATCAGAAGCGTCTCAGTCCCTGGTTCAGGGATCTCCTCCTCCTGCAGAATGTTTACCTGTTATTATTTTAATGCAGAATTACCTTTAATATTTGCTGGTTTCAGATGCATTTTTCTATTTCCATTACATAACAGCACACACCGAAGTTAAACAGAAGGCAACAGCAAATACAGATTTGGTACCAAAGCTCAGCTATTTCCAGTTCCAAGCTGTTCCCCTCTCCCCTCACCCAGCAGACACCTCAATGAGCTCTGGAGAGCTCATTCAAACCATCAATTAGACCTTGGCAGGAAGTTTTCCACTGGGGAAAATGTTTTTCTTACTTTAAAATAACTTTCCTTTTATTCTGAAGTCATTAAAAGTGGTGGGATCGAACAACTCCCACTTACTGTGGGGAAACCAGGAGCTCTTGGTCTCAGCTGAGTTATGGCCCCATAAGAGGAGTTTGGGAGCACTTCAAGTAATTTTTGCACTTCAGCTGTGCTGGAGAGGTTTCCAAAGAACCCTTTATTAATGGTGAGAGTCTCCCCGTGCCCTCTTCAGACAGTGAGGATGGTGCTCCACAGGCCAGCGCTGGCCCTCGGCGTGTGTGGCTCTCTGCAGATGTTCAGGGTGTGGCCTCTTCCCTCCCTTAAGAACAGGAAAAAACCTCAGCCTAACAGACTTAATGCAGAACATCATTTTACTTAGTCTGACAAAGGTCCCAAGGAGCAAAAATCAGTTTTTATACAAGAAAATGGGGTAAGGTTGGATATATTTCTGAAAACAATCATTTCTCTCGGTGATAATGTTTATTCTCGTCTCCAGCCACATTTTGCTTTTATGTGCAATTTGTGTGTAACTCTATATAGGGCTGAGATTTCAAACCTAAACAGCAAATGTCATAAATAAAGACCTTCACAGAAAAAACAAATGCAGGAGCAAAGTGCTTTAATTTGTATTTGCCAGTTCTGGGAACAATTGCTGTGGGATGAATGCCTGGCTCTTTCTGTCAGGGAAACTTTGCTATTAATTCCTCAGCCTGAGAACAATTCCCCACTTAGCAACCAGCTCTGGGGTGTTAGAGCTGGGACATCAGTTTTACAGCCAAGCATCCATGAGGATGGGCCAGCAGAACTGTTGGATGTTTGCTTGGAAGATGGAAACCCATCCCAGAGCCAAACCCAGTCATGGCAAACATCACCTGAAATTCATCAGTGTCTTACTGCATGATGTTATTTTCATTATTTCCCTTGCCCAACCCTCCTCTCCCTTTTTCCCTTCACATCACCAGCTGCTTCCACCCCAACATTTGGGGCCCACACCAGGTCTGTGTCTGAATCCCTCAGACAAATGGGTTAATTGTGCTTTAATTGGTTCCACAGTGACAGGAGGCTGCAAAGACAGAAGACTCTAGGAACCACTGAGAGGTCCTGGGACAAAAATACGGAGGTCCTTATTTTAATGTTAAATTCACTTTACGAGCAGCAATATAGAAGGGAGGTGTTTAATTAAATAACAGGGCTTCTCTAGACATTAAACATTTTGCTTTGAGCAAATTAACTGGATAAACTTAAACCCAGCGTGGGAGAACTGGACTGACACATAAACCAAAATATTTCATGTAATTATGGCTGGAAAAGCCCTCCAAGGCCATCAAGTCCAGACTTTGACTGATGCCAACCCTGTCCCCAGCCCAGAGCACTGAGTGCCGTGTCCAGGCCTTCCTTGGACACCTCCAGGGATGGGGACTGGGCAGCTCCTTCCGATGCCTGACAGCCCTTTCCAGGAAGAAATTCTACCTAATGGATTCTTGTTCCCTCAGCCTCATGAGAGCAGCAGTTGGTAACAGAGGTTTAAAATCACCACTACTCTATTATTTCATGTCATGTTTGAGATTTGTAAAAGGATTTTGTTCCAGAACACATCCTGGGGATGGTGACAGTGTTCTTGTCACCCCAGAGCACGCGGGGAATTCACAGAACATGATTTGTGCAGAAAATGTCCAGTGAAAAATGATGCTCAGATTGGTCTTGTCAGAGCTGAACCAAAGCGCTCAGAGCATTGCCCACCCCACAGTGACACAAACACCAAGTCTGTCACTTCAAACAGCTGCAAACCAGGAGATTGGGTTATTCAGGAACAGCTCCCATCCTTGCTGGGATCACACTCACACTCCCCATCCAAGCAGAGCAGGTAAAAGGAGGAATTGTTGGATATTTGTGCTGAGCTGCTGCCCACGGAGCTGGGGATAAATTGGAGTGGGAACAAGGACTGAAGGAAAGAGGCCGCTGGAAAGTGTCTGGGGTGTGCTGGGAGAGAAAGGAGCTGGGCCGGGAATGCTGCAGGTCCTGAGAGAGGGAACATTTCATGGGGAACGGCCCCAGATCTCCAGGGATCTCACATATGCCTGGACTAGGGCATCCACGATGTTTATTCTCTTCATTTCAAGCTGCAGGAACCTTCTCTAGCAGTGGAAAGGGCTGCTCCTCCCCTTGCTGTTCTCCCACTGTGGAGATGGACAGAGTAGTCTGAGCAGAAAGTGGAATTGTTTTAGGCAGAAAACACATCTGAGTTCAGCTCAGCTGCCCTGAACATGACAAATCTCTCTGCCCCTGTATTTGTAGTGGGGTGTCACCTTGTGCCACGCGATTCTCCCTACGGGGTGCTTGTATCACCACATCTGTTCCCACCTAGGACAGATTTCTGTACTGCCACACATCCCAGTTGTGTTTACTCCAGAATATCTACGTCAAAGCCACTTCCAGGCACCTGAAAGTCTTAGCTTTCATTTCTAGTCCTTCTTTTTGGCACAGAAAGGTATAAAACTACTCAGAAATATTGAGGTTGTCCTGCTGCACCTGAGCCAGCTCCTGCCCCATTTGTTTCCCTCCTCACAGAGTTAGTGCTGGAGGAGGTGAGCCCACTGCAGGATAAAAAAGAGCAGGGAAGCTGTGTCGTGCAGAGCACAGCTAATTGGGGACGTGAGGAAGCAGAGCAGTGCCCGTTCCTGCCCCTCAGTCCCTTCCAGCCCTGGCAGATGCCAGCCTCGGGCGTCGCCTCGGGCGCGCCAGAGCCGGTTCTGCTGGAGCTGCAGTTCCTCACACCCCTGTGTCCCCATGGCACCTCCTGGGCCTCCTCACAACCCAACAGATTTAATGGCCATCCTTCCAAACCTCCCCTCCTGCTCCAGCAGGCTGGGCTGGGCTGGGCTGGGCTGCTCACCAGGCAGGGCAGTGCTCAGAGGAAATAAAGAGCCTGAAATCCTCAGTCCACAACAGTTCAGAACCAGCTGGGGGCTGGCAGAGGACACCTGGAAGCACTGCTGGAGGCTTCCCTGTTTCCCAGGATGACTCCTGCTGGCTGCTGGGCCAGGGAGGGGCACGACTTCCACAGCAGTGCTGGGATAACACTTGGACTCAATGGCCTTGGAGGGCTTTTCCAACCCTAACAATTCCCTGACTTCATCTGACCCATTAGATCTGTTCCCACGCTCATGAGACAGCACCTCCAGCAACTGTTTTCTGGCCCTTAGGTAAAATTTTTCTTCCCAGGACAAGAGGGCCTTTCCCACCCCTGTGGAAATCACCTCTACTTGATAATTCTTAAAAATAATATGCAGTTTAGGAAACAACCTGGAAAACCAAGAGTTCAATATTAAATGTACAAAGTTGTCCAACACTGAAGATTTAAACACAAATCAAGTGGAACATTTATGACTGCATGGACCAAGCTCCTTGAGGATTTCTTATTTCTGACTCCATTTCAGCAGCACTCAATAGAGGAACATTTAGTGATGAATTAAACATTTGTAAAAAGGAAGGGGTTTAAAATGCTATGCATTAAGAACTTAAGTTGACCATTCCCTTTTCTTGCCCTCTGCCTTCTGAGCTCTCTTATTGGAAAAACAGATTTCCATTAATAAAATAAATTTATTTCACTCTGCCTGTTGAGCAAGAAAAAAGCTTTGTGCAAGCCCCAGCTGTGGCTCTGAGATACTGCTGCTCCCCACTTCTCCACCCCAATTCTTGGCAACTTCTCTCTTATTAACATGCCTATTTTTATAATATTTTTATAATTTTTTACAGTGTCTCAGTGTCACAGTGCTCACTGGGTGCCCTGCAGAGGTTTGGCGAGCACTGTTGCATTTGTAGCTTCTTTTCTCACATTTTCGATCCTCAGAGCTGCTCGAGGTCATCCCTGAGCACAGAAAACTGAGCTCGGTGCTGAGATTGTTTGCCAAAAATAAATATCAGCAAGAACTGAAGAGACAGCCACGAACCCCAGGGCTCCAGGGAAAAGGGAGGAGATGGTTCTTTGCTGCACAGCCCCCAGGGGCAAGGTGGACACCCATCAGCCAACCCATGTCCTTTCCAAACCCTTCCTTCACCAGCTGCCACACAACAACTCTCCGGGCAAATCCCAGCAAAAAGTATGGAAATTGCTTCTCCTTCCACAGCACGAGGAAAATGCAAAGCCTGTGTTGTCCCATCCAACTGGTAGTGACAACTTTAGCACCCAAAAATAAGTTGTGAAAAAGGAGGGACAGGAAGAACCATCTGAGCTGGCTTACGTGAGTGCTTTTTTGGGCTTGGAACAGGAATCATCGCCAACAAACCCCCACACTCTGACAGCCAAGGCCACCACAACCTGCAAAACAAAGCGAAGTGACACAGATTGAAGTTTCCTCAAAATTTGTGAGGGAAAAATTGTGGCACATCCACTGGGCCAAATGAGATTTTGCTCCCGTCCTTTGCCCAACAATCAGGTGTTTGTATCACCTCAGAGCTCCGAGCACACGATGTGAGGCAAAGCCTCAAAACTGATTTTCCACCTGCAACTGAAGTGTTTTGTGATTCTTTTTGCTGGGTTTGAAGGCAGACACTGAGCTGTGTTTGTTCAGCCCCACCACCTCCTGTCACCTTCACTGCCACATTCAGCCACTCTCGACAGATGTAGGACAACCACCTCTCCCAGGAATCCTCTCACAAACAGAGAGATCAGAAACACTCAGGGTTGTCAATCTGCCTTTTTATGTCAGTGCATTGCTGCTTTTCCCCTCCCTTAAATCAGCACTTTACTCCCCCCAGTCTCTGTGCTCTGACAGCGCTGCTTCATTCAGCAGAACCCCCAAACCCCCCTCGCTTCCCTGTGATCCGCAACCCAACAATACATATGCAAATGAAATTAGTGCTGGCAAAAATAATTATAGTTGCTCATGGGAGGATTAATAACTGGAGTCTGCCCTGCTTAAGCTGGGGTTTAATTCTGTTGCAGGCACTAAAAGAAGTTAATTCTGCGTTCAGCGCCGAGTGCGGCAGTTCAGAGGGGCTGGCGAAGGCAGAGTTAACGAGGAGGGGAGAGGAGGGGGTGTGGGGACACATCCATGAGTCTGCTTCAGAGAAAACCACGGAATCACAGGAAGGACTGGACTGGAAGGCACCTTAAAGACCATTTAGTTCCAACCCCATTCCACGCTCAGGGAATGTTCCACCAGACCAGGTTAATCAGCATATCACCAAATTATATATTTATTTACATATATATATATATAAAATCCCCTAGTGCTCATTAGCTGGTGGATGAATGAACAGCACAAGCCTTTTCTCCTGGATACACACCCCCCCTGCCATCCATCATCTGAAAGGGAACAGGATTGACTCATTCCTACCAGGTGTAATGATGTTGTATAAACTGTGCCCTCAGGCTGGGAGTATTTAATAAAAGAACAAGCTCCTCTTTATACAATGTTTGTGGGAACAAATCAAATTTAGAGCGGGCTATAAATCCCTCCCTCGGTACGGCATTGCTCTGCTCTGGCTGGGGAAGGAGGGACAGGAGGGACACCCCCACAAAAGCAGGAACCCAGCAGCAATGCCAGCCAGGGAACACAAAGAACGGGGTGCTTCCCTCCCATCCCACTGGAATTCTCCTCCTTTGGAAGAGCTGGGATGGGAAAGCCCTTCCATCCTTTGTCCCCATCCTGCATCAGCACCGGGACATTGAGCAGGGCCCCGTCCCAGCCCGGCCACACCGGAGCAAATCCCTGCTAAGGTGAACACCAGGGAAAGCCCCCAGGCTGCAGGGATGTAAGCACCTTACAGGCTGAAATCCCCTCTAACCGGCCCTGCTCTGTCTGCCTGTTTGCAGCCCTGATGAGCTGGATTAGCTGAGCGCAAGCCGTGCCTACAACAGCTGCTTTTCACCTAGGATTAGCATAAAAATCAATCAGCCCCCCCTTACGGAGCCAGCAAACTGAAACTGGGAGAGCTCCAATAAAAATAACGTCCAGGTGGAAATGATGGAAGTTTTATGCAGCCAAAGAACACATGTCCAGGTTGGACATTACCTGCTGCAGACATGTGCTTGCATTCGTTTCAAATCCACAATTTAGTGCTTGTTCCAGGACTGAAATGAGGCAAAGCTGATGTTACCTGATTGACTTGTAACTTGCTTTTAAATTGCTGCACACTTTTAAACACGTGAAGCTTTCCAGTGTTTCACCAGAGATGGTATTTACCACACCAAGCTGCTTTTTTGCTGTGGTATCTTCTGGAAAAACACACTTTATTAGTGGTTAGGACATCTCATTAAAGCCCACAAAAAGGGTCTCAGAAACATCCTAACAAATGCATTACATGTGTTTCAGAGTCATTTCATATCATTGATTTGGGCTTTTCTTTATGGTCAGTGTCATGGTTGAAATAAAGGGAAGAATATCATCAATAATCCAGTAATAACGAAATTTAGTGCTATGTAAAGCAGCCAGGTGGATGGTAATTTACAAGAGAAATTTATACAGATTCCAGTGTCAAAACACTACATTCAAAATATTCTATTCTTGCGTGCAACCAGGTAATATGACAGAATTACCAGGTCTCTAAATGGCTGTGACATTGTCTGACTGCATTTGTGCTGATTTCTTGTAAAGCTGCAGAAATGAGAGCATTTGGTTTGAAGCGGAGGCAAAACCTGCAGGTGAAGGTCACCAGCTCCCAGCCAACGTGATGCTCCTCCAAGATTGTGTTGAGCTGAAGCTTGCAGAGTGCTCCAAGTCACCCAAGGCTCAGCTCTCACAGCTGCCAAACCTTCCCGCTGCCTGCTGAGATGTTTTATGTCCTGTCCGCAGCGTCAGCTTCCATTTGCACCTCGCTGCACAGGAAGAGCCAGGGAAAATCCCTGCCCATAACATTAGAACTTGTCATTTTTTCCCCGTAGGTAAATTTCAACTCATTGGCAACTCACAGGAGCGTTCTTTCATCATTCTAACACCAGCAGTGCCTTGGATCACCACAGAAAAATCCATGTTAGCTTCAAACCCAGTGTGTCCCACAGAAATCCTCGTTTGCTGCCACAGATTTTGCTGTTAATTTATTGTGTGTGTGTGTCAGGCACCCAGAGACGTTCCTGTGTGTCCACATGAAGAAAACACTGCAGAATTTACTCAATTTATAAGCAGGAAAACGGGTTCTTATTTAGTTCTTACTCAGCTGCTTTAGTTCATGCCCCTCATTCAGAGAATCAGCTTTCCCCCTCAGAATAAGATTTACTGCATTTAGACCAGCCAGGATTTCATATTAACTCCCTTTCCTGCCTTTACTTTTTCCTAACTGATTAAATTCAACATTTCTCCTTCTCATTTAAATGCTTCTTACCTGCACTTCTTTTCCATAATAACCAGAATTATGGACTTACCTCATTTACTCACATTAACCACTAAAAATGGGATTATGCATTTGTTTACAACAACCACTCTTAAGTTACTTCAGGATCAGATTTTCACCCCAAAAAAACCCAGTATAAATTGTGATATAACCACATACAACAGCCTCCAAAGGGAAAAAAAAAGATTCACTGTGCAATTCTAAATTTAGTAGTTCTTTATTAAATAGTGAAACCTTCATAAGTGTGGGTCGGTCTCCCCAATACCATCAGTTAAATATTGCTAAAATGCCAGCTTTCAGGTATTTCAGTGCAGAAACAGCACTCCTGCAGCTGGTCCCTGACCAGACTCTGAGGACAAAAAATAACTTGTGGAAGGGACAAGGGCTCAAGCACATGGGTGGCACAGCTGCGAGCTCATTAAATTTTAAAAGTGATCTGAATGAGACACTAAAACTCCTGTCTGCAGTTAATTCCAGTGTTTATACACGGCCCCAGAGCGGCGAGATGGACTTTGATTTTCCTCTTTTCTAGGCAGGCTGGCTAAGGGCAGCACAGGAGGGTAAGCCCAGGATGAGGCTAATTAGCCCTGTGCAAAATGAGGTTTTGCAGGAACTCGAGCGGTGCTCTTTGCTTCCCCGGCGGCGCCTGGCCCCAGCCAGCACTGAAGGAACACGGCTCAGGGGGGGAAGGACAGAGCCCAGGGCTGCAAGAGCAGTCTGCCTGTTGTTCCTGCTCCACCTTGGTGCCAGGGCTGCGGCAGGGATGAGCATCACAGCCCAAAAAGGCTCCCTGCCTGCGAGATTCAAACGTCCCTGGGATCGGTGCAGAGCCCCTTCCCGAGGGGGGACCATCTGTGCTGCCCTCCTGCTTCTGACAGGCGTTTCTCACACCATGGCAGGCCAGGAGTGAGCAGGGAGAACTGCTCCCATCTCCCACATCTGTCAGCCCCATCCTCAGATTTCCTGAGAACGGCTTCCCACTGCCAGGGGGCAGGGACTGGGGGATATTGGGAAGGAATTGTTCCCTGTGAGGGTGGGGAGGCCCTGGCACAGGGTGCCCAGAGCAGCTGGGGCTGCCCCTGGATCCCTGGCAGTGTCCAAGGCCAGGCTGGACACTGGGGCTGGGAGCAGCCTGGGACAGTGGGAGGTGTCCCTGCCCATGGCAGGGGTGGCACTGGGTGGGCTGTAAGGTCCCTTCCAACCCAAACCATTCTGGGAGTATTTCCTCCTCTCTCCCAGCTAGAGAAATGCCCATCTCCTCCCCTGAGGGCAGCAGACAGCAGCAATTCTCTCTCATTTCCCTCCCTTTTCCCTCACTTTAGGTCCAGGCCCTTCCCAGCCGGAGCAGAAGCTCTGCCAGGTCCCTCTGCCCAGTGGGACAATGCCAAAAACCAAAGGCAAGGGGCCAATCAATAACTTTGCAATCGCTTTCTTCAGAGCCAATTCCTCCTGCCAGCGCAGGAGACACTTCCACAGCTAATTGAGCTGTAGGTGTTCCATTTACTTTGCCTTTACCAGTGATATAAAACTGCTGCAGATTTTGCCAATATCCATTAATGAGAATAACTTGAGAGCTCATTTTTGTCTGAGATACCCAGATTGATTCCTGAATACAAACCCACCAGCTACCTCACAGCACTTAACAGCTACTGCTTCTTTCCTTTCTTTCCCCACAATACAAAAAAATGTTTTCCCAATTTTATTTTTAAAGCTGGAACTTAAAGGGATCCCTTTCAGAGCATTTCAAAATCATTTCATTGTCCACCATCAGTACCCACTACATTTATTTATTCATCTCCTCACTGACAAACAAATGCACCTTCACAGTTTTCTGCATTATAAGGACAAACTTAAAATTATTTCCTCAGTTTTCCACGTGGCTTTTCTCATGGTTAATCTGTTCAGACTTTCAGACAAGAACACCTGCATTTACCTCCTCTGGCCAGGTGGAAGGTACTTATCCAACTGTGCATAAAATAAACAAACATACCCACTATTGCCTGAGGAAAAATGTTCTTTATAACAGAACTTCCAAATTGCTGAAGATGCTGGAAAGACTTTTTTAAAAAAACAATCATGTGATACTTCTGTAATGTAACATGACCAGCCAGCCAAAAAGCTTTGATATCATCTGATACTGTTTCTAGTGAAAATGCCCCATATACAATCCCAGAATCCCAGGATCACTGAGGTTGGAAAAGCCCTCCAGGATCACCCAGTCCAACCTGTGACCAGTCCCCACCTTGTCACCAGCCCAGGGCCCCAAGTGCCACCTCCAGGCCTTCCTTGGGCACCCCCAGGGATGGGCACTCCCCCAGTTTGAGCCACACATGCTCCAAATGACCCTGATCCTGAATTTCCTCATTCCCCTGGATAAATACACTTGTCTGAGGTGTTAAACATGGAGTGACATGGGAAGCATGTCCCTGTCACCCACTGCTGTGTTACTGCCCTTCTCACTGGGAGAGGGTGTAAAAACAGAAATTCCCCTATGATTTAATGTTACTATTGAATTGCATTGAGATTATTTCTTAAAACCTTAACGAAATAGATTTAATACAGATGTTAAATGGAACTGCAGCATGGATATAACTGAGGGCTGTTACCCAGAGAGGCTTTAGCACCAGAGGGTTATGGTATTTTTTAGTGCCTTATTAAACAGTCAGCACAGATATGAACATTTTCAGGGACATCTTGTCACATAAATAATTGGACTATTACCTTCATACATTGTACACTGTATAAAATGTTAATAAACCCTCCAGAACAGCTCTACATTATAGAAACGTATTTTATATTCCATAAAATATTTGGAAGGTCAGGGGAAACACCTGGGGACAAGGGATGCTGCTGGAGCCAAGAGAGGACATCACAAGTGGGAGCAGCTGCAGCTTAATAAAGCAAACCAAAACACGACCCTACAGAGAGCAGGGGCTCAGGGTGGGCTCAGGCCAGAATTCTCAGTCATTATTGAATCAGAACACCATTCCTCACCAGAAAACATCTATCAGGTATGAGATATGAGCCCCAGGCAGGTCCAAAATGTGTGCTGTGATTTTCTGGAGTAGCCAAAGAGCAAAACAATTCAAAGTTTGGGCTGTTTCCTGCTGGACTCAGCATGTGAAAGTCATTGTCCTCATGGTGCTCTCCCGAGGAGGGCAATAAATCAGCTACAAAAGCCCACAGTCAGAGTTTCCTCCCCGTGCTGCTGTAATTTACAGAACCCTTGCAAGGCTGTGCCAGTCACTGGGGGTTGATTTAAGAGCACCCAGAACCTGTTGGAGCCACGGAAAAACTCTGTGTGAACTCAGCCCTGTCTGGAATAACCCCTCCCAACCCGCCCCAAATCCAGCACCACAGGAAGCAAAGCCCAAAGAACATTTTAGTCACCTGAGGCTTTCTTATGGGAACAGGGAATGTGTATTTGAGGTTGGGCAACCACCAAAACCCCACACTGCTCCAACCAGGAGTTACTGGGCATTCATTTGGCACCAAGGGCACCTCCTGAAGGCCAGCACTGATGTGCCACGTGCTTGGCAACTGCTCAGGGACAGGGCAGAAAAACCAAACCACCACCAAACTACAAATTATTACTGGAATTCACTGGGTTTTACATTGGTCTCCCTTAATAAGGGAAGGCAGGAACAGAAAAGAGGAAAATTACAGAATAATAGAATGGTTTGGGCTGGAAAGGACTTTAAGAATCATTTAATTCTAACCTCTGCCCTGGGCAGCAGCATCTTCCACTAGACCAGGTTGCTCCAAGCCCCAGCCACCCTGGCCTAAACATTATATATAACATTATAACCCCAGACATCCCTCACTGCCCCAAACTGCAACGCTTTGCCAAGGAAATTGTGAAAAGACTCACCCCAGCCCAGGGCAGGGCCGTGTATCACTGGGTACTCACCCAAATTTCCTGTGGACCAGCAATTCCTGCTTCCACCCCTTTGGAGAAGCAGGATCTGCTCCGGAGTGAGATCACCACACAAAGGAATGGTTTAGAAAGGCACAAAATTCACAGGTTGGGTTTTTTTTTTTCCCCCTTGAAAACTGAAGATAAACACAGCCAACTCCAGGCCAAGGAAGAGAAGGGATTTCTTGATTTAAATGGTCCTATTCTGTGCCTGTAAATAAATAAATACATGGATTAATAAATTAATTTGGTAGAAAGAGGAGGACAACAGGGACACAGGGCTCTCTGCACTGGTTTGTGAAGAACAGTCTCAGCTGCTGCGATGTCTCAGCACAATTTCTCTGACTGGCTGAAACAAAGCTCAGGCTTTAAGAGGAAAAGAGCACCAGGACCAAGCCCAAATATTGCTCAAAAAAAGGAAAATTTCTTTTCATTGCTTTTGAGCACATTTATTTTCCAGCAGACATCTGGTGGAGACAACTGTTCGTGTCTGATGTCAGCGGATTTAAGCTGCAAGTGCTTGGGGTGCCTGTGCAGGGCCAGGAGTGGAACTGGATGATCCCTGTGGGTCCCTTCCAACTCAGGATATGCTGTGATGTTTAAAGCTGATATTTAAATCCCTGGATTGCCTGGCTGGGTGCAGAATTCAGGCATTTCACACCTGTTTCCCCAGCCAGGAGCCCCAGGTGAAGCTGGCAGTATTTTTACTCTGTAGAGACAGAGAACTCTTCACTCCCGCTTCCAGAACACCTAAAAAAATTTTATATTTTCTTTAAAATAATAATAAAAAAAATTTTAAAAAATCCTTTTTCTAACACCCCCTTTTTATGGTGCTTAAAGCTCTCCATCAGCTCCATGAGCACGCCGTGCTCGATCCAGAAGCACACCCAGGGGACAGGCAGGGATATAATTCCTGCTGTTGTTATGGACTCGCTGACTCACTGGTGGAAGTTGCTGGAGAAGGCAATAAAAGCCAAACAGATAATGGCTGCACTGTTGTGAAAATGTTCAGCAATTAAATTAAAATGGAAGATCTTTTATATGTGCCACACTTGCATCTTCTCACCAGGCAACTAAAAAAAAAAAAAACCCATAAAGAACTAAAGAAAATATTTAAAGTTTACTTTACAAAGTGCTGAGAAAAATAAAGTCTTGGATACACGGTTTTATTTATGAAACTGGAGAAACTAAATGTATTTTTGGATGGGAATCTTAAAAGCATTGAAATTAAGCATTTAGGCACAGGGAAAAGTGTTCCAGAAGTAACACACCATGCCAAGATTATCTACTTAATGAGGGTCCAAAAATAAACTGAATGAAAATTTTGAAGTTTAGGTAAAGTGCATTAAACACTGGTAAATTAATAACGTGCAAATTAATCAGGAGTTCTGCCTTTTCACCTAAAATGGACTTCACCTAAAATGGACAAAAATTAAAAGCACCCTGAGCATTCATCACATCTCCAGACCACACTGGAAAAACAATTTTTCTCCATAATACTCTCATTATAGTCATTAAAATTAATGTATAACTATCAGAGAGAGAAAACGTTAGGAAAAGGGAATCTGTAATAGTCTTCTTAGGAATTGTATTAACTAATTAATCTTGACAAGCAACAATTTCACTCTTAACTCATAACGATTTCAATTTGAGCTCCCAAATAGCTTCCTGCCAGTCTTTATTTCTTTTGAGTTAAGTGCTTTATTGGACAAATGCTGATACCTGCTGACATTCCCTTTCACCCTCCTTCAGCTTAAAACCATCCCCCCTTGTCCTGTCACTCTCTGCCTGTGAAAAAATTTGCTCTCCCTGTTTTTTCTAAGCCCCCTTTAACTCCTGGAAGGGGCTCCAAGGCTTCCCTGGAGCCTTCTGTTCTCCAGGCAGTCACAGTCTCACACCTGTAAATCACACAGGTTTCTGGCAGTGAAGAACTGCGGGTTTATTAATGTCCTGCAGAAGGTAAATAAAGAAGGGAACACCTTGCAAACACTGCTTGCACTCGCTGAGTTTGTTTATTCCCAGCTTCCAGGACACTGCCGGGTCCCAGGGCTGAGGATTAGCAGTGGCAAAGGACAAGGACAAAGGGTTTGGGCTGAGTTCTGGGACAAACAAACCCATCCGAGGCCTCGGGGGGAAAAAAATATGGAAATGTGCAGCTCTGTATCTAAATATTGGCTTTCAAAACAAATGCTTGCTCAGATTATTCAGGTAATTCAAATTATCAGGGCACTAGCAAAGGGAATTCCTGGAACTTTGGCTGTCAACTGAAGGAAAGAGAGCGGGACACTCAGAGTGGGTTAAAATGGACAGCAAAGCTGTACAAGCACCGTGTGACACACAAGGGGTCACAGGCATTAAAAAGCTGGGTCTGGCTGTGCTGGGCTGCTCCTCTGCATCCCTGGGCTTGGTGCCACACCAGGAATCTGCTTTTCCCTGGAGCTGCCCAGGATCTGAGGGAGCTGCCTGGTCCTCAGGCCTGACCTGGGCTAAAGGCAGGCTCCCAACGGGCTGGCAAATCTGCTGGGGTCAGAGGGGAAAAACCCCCAGGGGCTGCTGGGGACTGGGCTGCTGACACCACAGAGTCCCCGTTCCACCCACGGGTAACTGAGCACTCCCCGGGGTGCTGAGCACCTTTCCTCAAAGCTTACTCCTGCCAGCATGGAAGGGCTGGATTACAGAAGTAATGTATAATATTTACTAATGGCTGCGAATTGCAGAATTAGTGCCAGGGTAATGAGAGTTGTGAAATATAACGGTGTCCCTGGAAGACACACCTGCTGCTAGCTCAGAAATATTCCTGGTTTTCATTGAGCTACCACTCAATTCAGTGCACACAAAACCTAAAGCAAGACAACAACCAGGCCCCTCCTCTTTTGTGCTTAAACAAGGAATAGTCACCAACTCCCAATGAGACAGAAACGACACCAAAATCTAAATCTATGTCTCCATCAGCTTCAGGCCATTCCCCTTCGTCCTGTCACTGCAGGACATTGTGATAGGGCACACCATATATATATAAAAACTGCATTTATGCACATAGATATAACATAAATAGCTGTATCACAAAAGTGTCTCTCTCATAACACAGAAATTCCCAAGGGCCTGGAAACCAACTCATAAAATAGTGACAATATTAATTTGCAATATCTTAAATTTAACTTGATTAAAATATTCCTCTCTTCACAGGGGGAGTTGCTCAGCAATGTGCCTGGGCACTGGACACCCCAGCCCTGAGCCCTGTTCTCCCCTCGGGAAGTGCTTAGGACATTTTATGGATTAGACCTCTGCAATCCCAGAGCTCTGGGACCCGGCACAGCCCCCAGCCTTCCCGAGGGGTGTCTGCCCAGGGAAATGCAGCCAGGCAGGGATACAGGACAGGGTGGTGTGAGGCCAGAGCCCCTCACATCCCTCCTTCCTGCAGGGCACTGCTGAGGAGCTCCCGACTCGTTCCTTGGCAAGGAGCTTCGCACAGCATCAGAGCAGCAGCTCCCAGGGACCACTCAGCAATCTGAGAGAGAGGGGGGCCCCAGAGTCTGGAACTCCAGCACTGGGTCAGGCTGAGTTTATAGCTACACGTGCAAGTACTGCTCTGCTAAGTGCAGCCAGAGGTTGCCTCTGGAATTCCAAATGCAATGTGCCTAATGTGAAGGCTGTACATAAATTTTTAACAACTGCTGCAACAGTTACATTCCCTTTCTCAAAGGGATTTGTGCACTGGTGGGAGAAATTCCATGTGACTGCACAGACACCTGGGCACTTCTGGAACTCTGCTGTTGTATCATCATTGATCTCAGCCTTCCACTGTGACATAAAACCTGATCTTGGACATGAATAGCTCTGAGAAATAACAGCAGGTTTGAGATGCTGCACATTATATTTAATACTAAATAAAGCTCAACGTTTCCCTCTTTCTTCCTCCGCTGCTTTATAGATCCAATAACCTTTATCTGCTTTCCAGATGTCGGGAGAAGAGGAACGGATGTTTGCAAGGCATTTGCAAATGAAAAGCATTCTATAAATGTAAGGTTAGCTATTATTCCTATAGCTCCTTTAAGCTGATAATACCATTACACCCCCAGGGATGCTGGACAGCCTCTCATAATGAACTATTATTCAGCACAGTGAATAATGGAATTACGCAGAAGCAACAGTTTCCTCTTCTCCTTGGACTAACTGCACTTAAAGTGGGTTTCTCTGTTCTTCTCCGAGACACCTGGGCTGCTTCCAGTGGGACACTGTGTTCTGGGAAAACAAGCACTCCCACAAATATTCAAAATGCAAATGAAAAACCTTTGCTGCTTTAGATTACACTTTGAAACATGGCATCAGGAAAAGAAAAAAAAGAATAGGGTTTTATGGCTTTAAACTGAGAGAGTGAGTTTAGATTGGATTCTATAAAGGAATTGTTCCCTGGGAGGGTGGGGAGGCTCTGGCATAGGGTGCCCAGAGCAGCTGGGGCTGCCCCTGGATCCCTGGCAGTGCCCAAGGCCAGGTTGGACAGGGCTTGGAGCAGCCTGGGACAGTGGGAGGTGTCCCTGCCCATGGAAGGGGGTAGATCCTTAAGGTCCCTTCCAACCCAAACCAGTGTGGGGTTCTGGGATTATTTGTGGTGAACTGCACCCAGACATCAGTGTAGGGACACAGACAGAGCCTGGGTCAGCCACAGGCACAGAGGGATGCTCGCTACAATTTCTGAAACATAAATTAATAAGAGGAAAATAAGTAAGAATCCAAGAGAAATCAAAAGCACTGGATTGCCATAAAAGTGCACCAGTCTCACCTAAATATCCTGGAAGCCGAGCAATCCAAGTCAGCCAAGTCTTCCAGCTGATTTTGGGAACCACCAGCTGCTTATAAAGAACAGGCCCCTGAGGGCCCATCAGTTACAGGAAAATTTAATGGGCTTGCTGTGGGCATTGCTGGCATCGTCTTCCAGGGATGAGAAGTGCAAACTGCTGCTTCCAGATTGCTGATGTCCAAATGGCTCCTCCCCAGAAACTGCCTAAGCTGAGAGTACTGAACAGAAGCTGAGGAGACCTCAAGCGCTGCAGGTGCCAGCACCTGACCTGGGGCCAGCTGGGCTAAAGAGAGCCAGGGTGCTGGACACCCTCAGGGTGCCCCGCTGGAGCCTGGCCCTGCTGCAGCTCAACCACCCCCTGGTTTGCTGTCATTTGTTTGAAAGGAGGCTGCTGTGGGTTGGGATGCTGGACAAGGGGTTTATGCATTGCTTGGTGACCACCACAGGGCTCACCTTGGCTGAGGAACAGATCAGATGAACAACATGGACCAGAATCTATCTCCATGCCACAGTCCTGGCTCTGCTCATGGACACAGTGCTGGGGCAGAGGCTTGTGCTGATGCTCTCAGAGTTACAGCAGATAAAACCTCTGAATTCAGACCCCTACTGATCGCCAGAAGAGTCTCAAAGGCAGCACTGGGATGTGCTCTCTCCCTGGGGGATGTCACTAGGGATATTCCAGCTGGCATGAAAGCAGACTGGAGTGTCCCATCCTCTGCTTTCACTCCTTAATCAGAGGTACTCAGGTGCAGCTCACCTGGAGCAGGCAGGACCTGCCCTCCCTTCCCTGGAGCTAAAGGGGTGCCAAGCTCCCATTTCCAAGTTCCAGCAGCACAACCTCCCTGCTGTGCTGAGCCTGCACCACATCTGGGCTCAGCAAACCCCTCTGCTGCTGAGCCTGCACCACATCTGGGCTCAGCAAACCCCTCTGCTGCTGAGCCTGCACCACATCTGGGCTCAGCAAACCCCTCTGCTGCTGATCCTGCACATCTGGGCTCAGCAAACCCCTCTGCTGCTGAGCCTGCACCACATCTGGGCTCAGCAAACCCCTTTGGTGCTGAGCCTGCACATCTGGGCTCAGCAAACCCCTCTGGTGCTGATCCTGCACATCTGGGCTCAGCAAACCCCTCTGGTGGCACATCTGGGCTCAGCAAACCCCTCTGGTGGCACATCTGGGCTCAGCAAACCCCTCTGGTGGCACATCTGGGCTCAGCAAACCCCTCTGGTGGCACATCTGGGCTCAGCAAACCCCTCTGGTGGCACATCTGGGCTCAGCAAACCCCTCTGGTGGCACATCTGGGCTCAGCAAACCCCTCTGGTGGCACATCTGGGCTCAGCAAACCCCTCTGGTGGCACATCTGGGCTCAGCAAACCCCTCTGGTGGCACATCTGGGCTCAGCAAACCCCTCTGGTGGCACATCTGGGCTCAGCAAACCCCTCTGGTGGCACATCTGGGCTCAGCAAACCCCTCTGGTGGCACATCTGGGCTCAGCAAACCCCTCTGGTGGCACATCTGGGCTCAGCAAACCCCTCTGGTGGCACATCTGGGCTCAGCAAACCCCTCTGGTGGCACATCTGGGCTCAGCAAACCCCTCTGGTGGCACATCTGGGCTCAGCAAACCCCTCTGGTGCTGAGCAGCATCTCCCCACAAAGGCCGGGCCCAGCAGCGATGAGAAATTAAAGCGGAGGCGCCGCCAGGCCGCGAGGAGCTCCCAGCCACGGCAGGCCGGGCCCTCTGCCTCCCGCTGCCACCTCCACTGCCACCTCCAATCTGCCCCTACAGAATCCCCCTGCGCCCCTCCCCAGCTGCAGGGAAGGGATTTTTACATTTAGGACGTCTCTGCAGAGATTTATGGCAGCTCTCCCCTCGCAGGCCCCGCTCCGCGTGGGGCGAGGGACGATGACAAGGATTTTACAGCATGAGGCTGATGCCTCCAGGAGACACAAATTAGAGATTTAGGAGCCCATTTGGGCCGTATTTCTGCCAGGCCATCCCTCTGCCCGGCCTTCCAAGGGACAAGGACACGATTTAGCACCTCTGGCTCCAGACAACGGAGGAGCACAAGGGCTGAGAGTTGTTCCTTTTCTGAGCGTCCTCACTGTGAGGAGAGGCTGAGGTTGATTTGTTTTCCCATTTTCCTTCTACTTACACAACCTGTTTTTAACTTTGCCCTAAACAAATACTGTAAGGGACAAAAACTTTCCCTCGGTGCCCTGAAAGCTAAAAAGGCAAAAAGGAAGCCAAGCATGCCTGTAAATAGGTTTGTGACAGACACACAAATTTTCTAACAACATGAGATTTTGGACTTTTTAAATAGTGCCAAGCTCAGAGGCAGAAGATTACATAGGATTAAAAATACCAGTATATTTTTTTCCTACCTAAAGGTCACTGAAACTTGTGCCTGTGGATACATCACACAAAGATTTCTGTACTAAATGCTCTATTGCCTTTGTCTCTAATTTGTTTTTCTTCTGCCTTTTTAGCGCATGAAATAATTTTCAAATCATTAGATACAATACATTCTTCTAGATGTTTACCACATCCTTAGAGGTCTGCATCCTTATCTTCTTCCACAATTTTCCTTTATTCAATCTGAAATCTAAATCATAAACATAATAACCAGGAGACGGCATTAAAATCTCATTGTCTTCTCTGCAAAATCCATGACATTTAGCTCAGTTCTCTGTGACCACCTGCTGTTGTACATTTTCCCCACAGAGAAATGACTGAAAGTTATTTTATGAGGATTTTTGGTTTCCTAAGAGCAGAACTGCAGAGTAAAAGAGCTCTAGGAGGAATTGCACCCCTAAGACCAGCCCAGTCCCTGCAGCAGCTCAGCCTGGGTTGTGCCATCACTGCACCTGCCCTGCTCACGAGACCTCTGCCTTCCTCCTCCCAGAAACACAGGATGGGAATTGTCCCCAAACAGACCACATGGATATGGAGCCACAGCAGCTCTCAGCACGACAAACCTCTGAGAAAATGGCCAAGAGATTCAGAGCTCCCTTGTATAAAATATATTCCTAAAACCTATGAACTTACCTTGAGGGAGTAAAGGTTAAACTGGATTTTCAGCCATGGCAGGCAGCAGATTCCTGATCCATTTACCTCACGGAATAAAACACCATACACCAAGGATGTCAGGAAGAAAAACACAAAGGGATTATTTTACAACTCACAAAGCCAATTTGAGATCAGGGTAGTGACCACCCAGAAGGTCTGGTCAGCAGCAGAGTCCAGCTGAGAGGACCACCCACTCCTTGGGCAGCCAAGGCAGCACAGAGCTGTTCTCTCAGCATTTTGCTCAGCTGAGACTGGAGAGCCACAGAAAAGAGGAGCTGCCTGACGTGAACAGCTTCCTGACACAGCTCCTTGGTGGGGCAAAGCACTGACAGTCAACAACCAGAAGTCCCAGCACTCCAAACCACCTGGGCACACCAAGTGGGCACCCTCTGCATGTCTCAGGTCTCCAAAGGAGCACACACACAAGGACAGAAGGAACTGGAACAAGAAGAGAGAGTTCAGATATGTTAAAGAATACCTGCAAAAAACCTGAATGTGACACCCCTCCACAGCTGTTACAATTTTGATAAGAAAACGCCCATTACCATTTATCATTTAAGTTATGAGAAGTTAAAACCAGACATCACCAGCCCTAGTCCTGTACTGAGGTCAGTATCCATTGACCTCCACGCACCCCTGGTTGCAGCAAACAGGAATTTGGGGTACAAAGGAGTGCACTGTGTTTTTGCAACACGACTTTCCCATTTCATGCACGTTCCTTTCTCAGTCACAGAATTATTCCCACAGCCACAGAGATCTACCACATCTAAAAGCACAGCGTGCAATCAAATTAATTTTTGAATGTGGTGGAAATCAGGGACTCTTCACTGCAAATTTCAGAGCCGGTTCTGAGGTGCATAATAAGATTCACAGCACTCCTCTAACAACACAGATCAAACATTTACTGCAGATGCACTGGAGGCCATGAAGAGACCCAACTGCAGCAGCTCCACGTGCACCTGCACTCCCTCTCTCCAACACCTTTCCATTTCACTGCTGCTGGAGAAAAAGACCTCGTTTATTTGAAATATGTTTATCCTACCTTGCTGCAGGCCAGCTCTCTTCAGGATTTCCTTTCTCCTTGTGGCAACCCTGGCTGAATTTTAGAGGTGATCACTCCAAATTCCGCTCTCTGGATGCTGTCCAGGAGCTCAGCACAGCTCTCCTGTGCCAGTTGGATGTGCCAGCGTTACAGATGTCATCTGCCAGTGGAACACACTGTGCCAGCTCCTCCTGCTGTTTGCAGATGTTCTGTAAGTGCTCGCCTCTGATGAGAACCTGGAAAAATCCAGCAGCAGCATCGTGGGATAAGGGGTGGCTGCAGTTTGCAAACTGCCATCCAAGGTGGATAATGGACTTGGCAAAGCACGAGCTGGGAGGGAGCAGAGTCTTCACACAAAGCAGACTGGAGGCCATTCAACCACCCAAAAAAGGCTGGCATCGGCTCCCAACCTCCTCTGCAGCCAGACAACCCCAGGGGAGCATCACATGGGCACCCTGAAGGAAAAGTTCACATCTTCAAGCGAGAGCAGCTCCAGTTGTTTTCTACAACAGATCCCGGCTCAGTGCAGAGCTGGGATGAAGCCCAGCACTGAGCTCCCCCGGGGAAGCAGCACAGCCTGGCACAGCACCCAACAGGGCTGGGGATCCAACTCCAGCTGCACTTCACCAAGGGCATCTCCCATCGTGGCCTGTCCCACTGACACCAGCACAGTCTGATCACTACAGGAGCAATCACACAGCACCTCTGACACTCTGCTTCAGCTGCAGGTGCCTCCACTCCCCAAACTGTTACGTGCTAACTTAGAGATGTGGAATCCCACAATGGCTTGGGTTGGGCTGGAAGGACCTTAAAGCCCATCCAGTGCCACCCCTGCCATGGCAGGGACACCTTCCACTACCCCAGGGTGCTCCAAGCCCCGTCCAGCCTGGCCTTGGGCACTGCCAGGGATCCAGGGGCAGCCACAGCTTCTCTGGGCACCCTGTGCCAGGGCCTCCCCACCCTCACAGAGAAGAATATATTCCCAATATCCCATCTAAATCTACCCTCCTTCATCTTAAAGCCATTATTTGTTACTTCATAAGAAACTTTTTATATTCAAACACCTCCTTTCCATTCTGCCTCGCTGTACTGAGTCAAAGAGCTCTGTGCACCCCTGGAACAGCCATTCCTTTGCCTTGCTCTGGTCTCTCATGCAGAGCTATTTTTTATCTCCATTATTTAGCACTTACAGCGTCAGATATTGTTTTCCAACAAGAAGAGGAAGAAAACCAGTGAAACAGGGAAGAAAGGGGAAAAGAGAATTCCAGGTCTGCGTTATTACACGCCAAATTTCTACCCAGAATGAATTTTCACAATGGATCACATTGCAAATGCTGACAGACTCTTAATTGGAGCTCCACAGAGCTCACGCATAGCTACAGAGCAACCATTTGGAAATGTCTTGTTTAAAATACATTGAGGTTATTCAAAGCAGATATTGATATTCTCGTGTAGTACGAGATGCCAACAACGCCTCGCAGGCATCTCCGAGCAGCAGAATCCTTTCCAGCAGCAGGTGGGATGAAATGCTGACAAATGGGGTGGAAGCAGCACACAGGAATAAACTCTGTAATACCCTATTTGTTTCCCCAGCCTGGCTGCTTGTGTTGTTATTTTTCACGAGCTGGCAGCTGCGAGCAGCAGAAGCACAGCCCATCCCCGCGGCTCCGTCCCGCGGGAGCTCGGCGGCAATTTGGGCTCGCTGTGCTCTCCCCAGGAAAGCACAAAGTGTCCGTGGGGACACAGCGCTGCCTGGGGCGATCAGTGCTGATGAGCAAAGCTCTGCTCTCCCTCCAGAGCAGGTCTGCAGGGCAGCTTTATTACCAACAGCACCGCTGCCATCTCCGAGAGGGAAAAGCTGCCAGCGCCCACCCGGCCCCGTCCCGGCTGCTCCCGTGGGTGCCTCGTGTTTGCTGGCACACGAGGGACAAACAGCTCCGGTCGTGCCCAGAGCCAGCCTTGCAGGGCATCAGAACTGCTCCTCTAAGGATTGATTCAGACTGTATCAGGTTGTATCCGTGGAGATCCAAGATATGAAATCCTTACTAAAGCAGAATGAAGTAGCAAAGTAAAAAAATCGACACCAGGTTTTCAAAGTCTGTGAAGTACAAAAAAACAGTTATGTTGCTCTACAAATCTTGTTTGGGACCCATGCAGGGAGGACTTCAAAGACCTAAAGAGAATCTCTTGAGGAGAACAAGCCCTTTGCAGAGCTCTGACTCTGCACAGTTCGGGCTCGGTGGGAGCTCTGCCAGTCCCTTGGCTTGGCCGGATTTTGGCCGGGCACCTCGGCAGGTTTGCTCATCATTTATCATTATGTTGTCCCAGCTCGTGTTGCCTTAGCCATGAAATGAGACAATAAATATTTGCCTCCCTCCCACAGCTGGGGGGAGGTTTAATAAGCTCAAGCCTGTTGGCTGGCTGTGGGAATGCCAAGTGTGGAATTGCCCTGGAGTGGAGGAGCAGCACAGCAGTAAAGGCAAAGCTCAGGTAAACTGTGCTCCAAACGGCCTCTGGGAGGTTCCCGAATCCATGACTGTAAAACCATGGGAAAGGGGTTCAGTGGTGTCATCTCACAAAGAAAACGAAGATGAATTTACCACAATAGAGACACATAAAGGAGTCAAGGGCACACTGCCCTGAGTGCCAAATGTCCTTGAGTGGAAGGCAAGCTCTAAATTAGGATTTTTTAAATTTAGAAATCACAGAATCCCAGAATTATTAAGGATGGAAAAGCCCTCCAAGGCCATCAAGTCCAATCTGTGCCCAATGCCCACCTTGTCCCCAGCCCAGAGCACTGAGTGCCACGTCCAGGAATTCCTTGAGCACCTCCAGGGATGGGGACTCCAAACCTCCCTGGGCAGTTCCAAAGCCTGACCACCCTTTCCATGGAGGAATTCCTGCTGATGCCCAACCTGAGCCTCCCCTGGCACAGCCTGAGGCTGTTTCCTCCTGCTCCTGTTGGCAGGAATGCTGCTCCCTCTGACACAGAAAGGTGAAGTCAGACCAGAATCCTTATAAACAGCATTCTGCTTTCTTTAGTAAAATATTTTCCATTTTTCCTCTAACCTGTCCATCTAAGCCTTCTTGGCACCCCATTTCTCCACTGCAGCACTTCCTCACAAATGCTGTCCGTGGAGAGAAACCCAGATTTGCTCAATCTGAGCTAACAAACAGCATTTGTTACAGATCCCAGAGGAAATGCTTCTCCTCTCAGGTTTGCGGAGGGATGGGGGGACAGGACACAATGGACATTGAGCATCCTCACTGTTCCTGTACATACAGCAAAATAAATTAAGCTGAGGAGAAAATGAAGCATTTTTTTGGTGAATTTCCAGAAGGGGGTTATGAATAATGCTCTTTGAATTCCAGGATGAAAAGTGACTGAGCACAAGAATCAGGATTCTTCTGTCAAGCTGATTCTTTCAGGAAAGGAAGCAGAGAACATTCATCCCCTCTGTGCTGGATGCACCGAAAAACTCATCTTTAGGGAAAACATGGGTACATTTTCACCTTGCTAGAGAAATATTAAAGGAAAATACCCTCACTGTCCTCTGTAGTCCTCATCAAAAACCCACAGGATGCCACAGCACAGGAAATCTCCCAGGCACCCACAGGCTCTGCCCTCCTGGAACCACTTAGCTCTAAAGTGCTTCACCATCACTGCCACAGCAATTAAACTGAGATTTACAACTCAAAAATCCAGAAAAGCTGTTTCACGAGTGATTTAAACCCACGTCTAAACACAAACATTCACAACATTCCCAGACCCCTTGGATTTAGCATGACACAGTCAAAATCCAGAATAATGCACTCAAATCCATTTCATGTACCGAGAGTCCCAGTTTATGGGCTGAAGGGTTAAAATGTCTTCAGCCACTGCATCACCCAAGCACAGAACACTAATGCAGCCTCAGAGCAAACATCACTTATCTCGTCTGTCACCACGCAGTTTGTAAGTCTCACTACAATCATTTGATTAAACTACAAGATGTGCATTTAATGCTCAGTATTACCTGTGGGTTTCTGAAACAAAATCCCATTTTATGCATTTTTACATACATAAATTGTTCTTTTTTTGTTGCTGTGGTAGAAATCCTACTCACTCAGAAGCAGTTTGCCTTTGAGGGGAGCAAGGACAGATTATTCCCCAAAGCTGGTGTGCCCTTGCACAGAATTCAGCTCAAAAGTTGCCCAAATATTTTGGGTCAACTTGAGAGAAGTGTTTTCTACTTGGCAGGGTAATAAAGTCCTTTGCTGTAACAACCATGGGACTAAGTGACAAATACAACTTAATCAAGGGAAAATCTATTTCAAACAGAAGACAAATTGCCTCAGGCCTTGGTAATTATCTCTCTGGGATTAATAATCAACTCTAATTTAATAATTGGCTTAATATTTCCTTTTTGAAATTTTCGATAATTAACCTGCAGTCTCTCAAAAATAATATTCCCAGGCACTTCACAGAATCATGTTATTGAATGAAAACAAAGTTAGATAAGCTGTCACCGGAGGAAAAAATCAAAGGGTAAATTATAATTCTGAGGTGGCTTTCACAACACACAAGTTTGTAGGGAACAGGTACCAGGAGTGCTGTCATTCCATGTGCGGGACCAGCATGAGGAGGTGCTGGAATGCCTAAAGCCAGGCTTTAAAATAAAGGCAGATTAACCTCAAGGAGCAGTGAGGGCAAAGTGCAGTGCCACATCCCAAACCCTACTCCCACCAAGCACAGGCGTGGGATGCCCTGCAGGTACTTGGTAGTTTGTTTGCCATGAGAGTCCACTCAGTGCTTTCTCCTGGCCAGCTAAGGCAGAGCCTTAGGAAAAGCTGAATATATAAAATGTTTTCATACCAGAGCAATGCAGGGGCTGCCGAAGGTCAGGAAATAACCTGGGGATGCTGGAAAAGTGCCGGCCCTTCTGCAGCGGTGGCTGGCCATTTTAAACACATCTGTGAGCTACTGAAGGTCATCCCTGGGTACTTCAGTATTTTCTTTTCTTATAAAGGAGCTTCAAGACACACAACATCTGATATGTGGAACAAAATTTGATGGAGCATTTAAAGATCCTTAGCTCAAGGCATGACCTGAGCAGAGGCAGTTGGGGCACAGACCCTCAGCATGTGGGGGCTGACCTGCTGCAAGGCCTGGGGGGCTTCTCCAGCATTTTCCAGACCTGCCTGGTGGTTTTCCTGCCACTTGTGGAGGTGCCCATCTGAAGGGCCTTTTGTTCCACAGCTTTGACATCTGATGTTTACTAGAAAATCTCATTCTGAAAGCAAATTACAACGCAGAACTTCACCGCGGCTTTCCTGGTGTCACACATTAACTTAAATCCTGCTGAGAAATGGGTTTTCCTTTCATGAAATAACAATCCTCTCCACCAGCAGGACACGAAGTGCTCTGATTTCACGTGGCCCTGCCAGAGCCTTTCATTCCCAGGGCACGGAGAGCTCCCACGCTGTTCCGAGGAGATTGGGAGCGGAGCTCGGCGTCCCCGGGTGTGGCACGGCAGAGTCAGGGGCTGTTCAGCTGCAATAAATGTGCCTCTCTCACACTGGCATGAAGTAATTGCAAATCTGAAAACCTGACGTAGAAATAACAGGCTGAAATAACACCGAAATCTCTGACCAAACTCACCTGCAGGACTGAATCATTCCCTCCTCCAGCTTTGTGAAATCAGCCCAGATGAGCTATTTCGTATGAGGTTGGCTGGGTCGTGTTAACTTTTTGTCATGGCTTATTTCAGGGAAGTTGGGTCTCTCAAGTCAGCCTAAATTTAGAACTTTAGCAGTACTTGCAAAATCAAAATGCACTGGGTAGAGAAAATCTGTTCATCTATTTTCTAATATCATTATGAAATCTTATAAATCCAGAAATCAGTCACCGCAAATTTTATAAATAGAGAAAACAATAAAAATAACTAAAAAATCAGTCTCCTCGCCTTTTAGGATTTCTAGGTGTCTTTCAAACCTGTTTTCTTTTCATAATCTCCTTTCACCAAAACACAGCACTTCCTCTGGAGGAAGCAGAGAAAGAGCTGTTCTCACACTGCTCCAAAGTCACCTTGCTCCTTTCACCTTGCCAGTTTACTAATTTATTACTCTTCTTACCCAAACTTTGCTACTTTGTTATTACTTGATTTTAAGAAGAGCTAATCCGGAGCTGGGACATCAGATCCAGGTGATGTGGGGGCAGCTGCACCGATTCTTTGAAAGCAGACCCATCCCAGTGACCATATCCTGGTCCCAGAGCAAACCTCTGTCCAGAAAGAGCCTCTGTCCTCCCCACCACCAGAGAACACCACAGCTCCCTGGAATATTTCCTAGCACAACCTTTTTTTATTTTCCTTTTTCAGTCAATTTGCTTTCTTTCAGTATTAAAGTTTCCCTTCCCTTCTATCTGAGGATGGAGAGCACAACTTGTAACCTCACTCAGCTGCTCCTTGAACCTCCCAGCCCCACCCACCAGTTCTGTTCCCATTTTCCTGCCGTGACTCCCCAGCCTCTTCTGGCGTTCCCCAGGTCACCTCCACTCTGACTGAGGAGGGACAAGAGCAGGAACAAATCCATTGCCCAGGTTAATGGAAGAGCTTTTGTGGGAAGGACACATGATCAGCTCACAAACCTGCCAGGGCATCCTGAAGGAGAATCCCTGCTTGGATGTTCCTGGGAGCTGAACAAACACCAGCCCCACCCCAGCCCCTGCCAGGCAGCAGCAGGAAAGGTTTGCTTTGGTCCTTCCTGGAACCACATTCCTGTGCAGCTCTGGGGCTCGAATTCCCAGCTGTGCTCATCCCTGCAGCAGCCCCTGTCACCCCACAGAAACCAGCCTGGCTTTTCCCAGCACACAAGAGTCAGGGAAAAGCAGGACTTCAACCCATTACAAATCCAGGTAACTCCTGTGTCCATCAGTTATTCCTTGGTCTGCTTTAAACTCCACTTCCCCACCGAGCTGTTTCTGTTGCACAGTGCTCCCTTTGCCCAAACAGATCTGATATTCCAGAATTCCTCACAGAAACACAGTTGCTTTTCTACTTTTTTTTACCTGTTTAGGTTAATTTTCCTCTTCACGTGCATTTGCAGCCTCTGAAGGGAAAAAGCGTGCAGAAAAGAGGGGAAAATGTTTTTTAAGACCTCTAGCAATCAATAAAAGCAAGGCTCCAGAAGGCAGAATGTTCCCTCCTGCACTGCCTGCCCTGGAAATACTGATAGTGTTGTGGGAGAGCTTTTTTCCTTCCTCCTGCCTTTTGAAAATACTGATAATATGAATGTTCCCATTAGCAAGAAATATGTCACATCAAAATTAATGGTATTCAGCCAATGACAATGCAGCTCTGGCTGTCAAGTTAACTCAATTGCAGGGCAGCAGAGCAATTCTGCTGTCCAAACCGTACTGAGACAGAGATGAATGCAGGTGATTCTCCCCGGCTGCAGAGCCTTGAACAGCGTGCCCTAGATCCCAGTGATTAACTGGAGCCTTCCACAAAACCCTTTTATTCCAGTGCTGGGCACCATCCTGATCCCAAGCCTGCAGCAGCTCCAGGAGAAATGAGGGAAATGGGAACGTTGTTACTTCCCCTCCTCACTGGTTAGAAAGGGTCAGGATCTGCTCTGGGTGTTTGACCATCTTGCTTTACTCAGTTTTATGTCTTAAAAGCAGACCAGTGTCTTCATCATAATATTTGACTCCTTTCTGTTGAGATATTCAACAGCAAGTTAAACACTTGTTAAGACAACTGAGATGAAAGATTTTTTTGCTCACCTTTCTTATTTAAAAAAGAACTCTCAGAAGATAAAAATGTGTTAACAGCTTTCCTAAACTGCAGCAAGACCAGACTGGAGGTATCTGCTACAGCCTCCAAGAGTGACATTAAATCTTTATTCTAAAAAAGGTTATAGACAGATCAATGCTCCGGGGTGATTAAGTGACTGAATCATCTCATATGAGCAGCAGGTGTTCCACTGACGGGCAGTGGACAAAGGGAATCTGAAATGAGGTCGCAAACTGAGGTGCCCACAATGACACTGGCACAAATCTTAAATACTCTGGGTACAACAAGAATGTGACATTGTGACAAATTAGCAATGCCAGCAGCTCCTGTGGTATGAAACCCAATATTAATGACCATAAAAACCACAGCTCTCCATGCTCCAGACAGTTTAAATTTTTCCTGAAGTTCCCAGTGGTATTTTGAGAAGTGCCCAAGCACTTACCCATTGACATGATTAGATAAACACTTCTGGAAATTATATTTGGTGCCTTTAAAAACAAGTCTGCTGGAGCTGGTTTGATGAATGCAATAACTTTTAGTTCAATCTCAATCTCCTCCCAGACTAAATTGCTCCTCACCAGGACTAACCTGGTTTAAATATTACAGTTTAAACTCAGAATTTATACCTGGAAAAAATCCTTCTGTGCTTAGGGAATAGGTTTTCTCTTCTAGCTCCAACTCTTCTGGCATCCCAGCCTCATTGTGGCCAGCGTTTCCTCCAGCTCTCTCATTGCACTGGGAATTCTTGGTGATTTCCTTTACATTTCCATCAGCAATGTCAGGTATAGACTGAGCCTTGCCAGAAAAGATCTTTTCTCAGTTTCCCTCACAGTGACCACCACTGGTTCCCATTATCCCCCCAGGCAGAATTCAGGGGCCAAATACAGCAATGAGCACCTCCCAAGGAGGCAGCCAGGCACAGCCAATGTGCCAAATCACATTTGACTGAGGATTATTGGAGCTTTGGCTGGTTTAAATCAGCACCCCCTGAATGTCACTTTGGAGGGGATGCAGTGTCGACCCCCCAAATCTGGCAGCAAGCACAACACGTCCCCACAAGAGCCAGCCCTGGAACAAGGCTCAGGATGCACCCCCGTGGAACAAACACCTTCCCTCCACCTTCCAGGGCGAGATCACTTTATCAGTAACAGAATGAATTAAGAAAACGAAACCTGAGAGCAATGGCTTCAAAGCAAAGGCTCAGAGCAGCTCCCTGCTGTTCTGTGAGCCTGCTGCCCCGCGGGGAGCTCCTGCCCAGAGGCTCTCGGGGGTGTCAGAGGCCCCTGCCAGGAGCTGATCCCGGGGAGCAGAGCGAGATCAGAACTTCCCCTGGAGCCCTCCTTTCTCTCTGACACTGTTGTTTAAGGGAAAATTGCTCCACCAAGCCCTGCAAGTGAGACTGGAAATATGGGGAAAACAAACAGTAAACTGTTATGAGGAAAACACAGAATTAGATGTAAAATTGCTGTGGACTCACTGCACTCTCAAAAACCTATTTGGCTGCTACCACTAGAGAGTGATCTTCCAATATTTCCCTTGCTTTAGAACAAGCAGAGTTTGTTTTGCAGTATTTCTGCAAAAAGAAAATTACTCCTGATTATACTCTCTGCAGGAATCTATTTTTGAATCTATTTCTTCTTTTTCCTCCCTCGACTCTTCTTTTTGAAGTTCAAATAAGCTCTTTTCAGGCTGACAGTAAAATCAGGAACTGATTGGAGCAGTTCTGAATAACAAAATCATCTCAGAAGCCAAGAGACGATGTGAGAGGTACAAATGTAAACTAAGGAGCTCCTAGTCTTACACCTGTAGTACAGCACACAAAGTCCCAAAAAATCAAATTATAATTTAATTTTCGTTTAATCAGTGAAATATATTTATTTCTACACCAAGTGCTTGAGGTTTTTTGAGCCACATTTGTTTCATGAGCCACAAAGAACAACTGGTTTCTATCTGAGAATAAGATTAAAACAACCAGGTATTTATTTATTATTATTTAACCATGAGTATTTCTTGAGTAATCATTCACTGTTTAGGATCTGTTTGATTGCTCTTTGACCCCACATTCAAATATAAATTAACTTCATTCACAGATGTCACTGGGACTGTTAGAACTGTGTGAAGGGATCAGAGCAATACTTTGGAAGGTGTCATAAATCACGGAATTATTAAGATTGGAAAAGACCTTTAGGATCATGAGTCCAACCATCTCCACCTCCAGAACAATGGAGTAAGTACTAAAACAATACCAAAGTTGTAATATGTAAGAACTGACTACTGCTGTTGCCTCATGAATATTTGATGTTAATATTAAAATATTATAATCACCTCTTCCAGACCCAGCTCTTCTGAAATGCCAACGAGATCGAGGTGGTTGAAGACACCACAATGTTCATTAAGGCTCAAATACCAGCTCCAATCATTTCTTTTCCATCACAATTGCACTGAATTATTAAAATATATATTCCATATGTTGTACATTAACATTTTACCTGTGGAGACTTTGCTGGCATAAAAATGCAGATTTTAATTTTGGTTAACACCACAAAGGAAGTTCAGACCCCATCAGAGAATGTTATCATTCAAAACTTTTTTGCATTGCCATGTTAAAACTCTGAATGAACTGGCAAAGCAGCTCTACTTACTCTTAAGCACAGAAGCCAAAATCCTCCATGGAGAGCGAGCAGGAACTTTCCAAAATAGTTTTCAGGGCACCACTTCCACACTGAGAAAATATCTCCATGTATTTTCAGCTGAAATATCCACAATTTTCATACTTATTTTGCCTTGTGAACATCCCCTAATTTCAAACAAAAAAAATCAGTTAAATTTCCAGAAAAACCCCACTATCTATATACAGATTTTGAAGCTTTTGGACCCCTTAGCTCCAAAGGTTGTAAGGCAGCTCTGAGTTGCACACATCCTGAAGGAATCTCTTTCTCAAGTTAAATATTGGTGTGAGAGGCTGATTCCTTTCCCTGGGTTTAACCCACCTTTTATTCCAGTTACATCCTCAGTCCCTGCTGTCACCATGGTGACAGCTCCAGGGGTTGTTGGGCAGCTGTGTCTGGATACAGCTCCTGGCTGACACTGGATTCATTTCCAGGCCCAGTTCCAACACCAACAACTCCACATTCCCCATTTTCCAAGGACCACGCTTCCTTTTTGAACAGCTGATGAGACAAAGATGAGCACTGGTACCGTAGGGATTTACTGGGAAAGGGGAAAACCCCAAAGCAACAACTGTGGTGAGTGGAGCATCCCAGCAGCTCCGGGTTTGCCCAGAGGTGAAGGAGCAGCAGCAATTGCACAGGGAGAATTCCAGAAGCACAGCAGGGCAAGGCAGGAGCGCTCCGGGGAGGGGAAGGGCTCTGGCAGCTCAGCCCTGCTCACCTGGGGTCGAGCTGCAGCCTCCAAGGAGATCCCCTGGGAACTGCTTCGAGCTCCTCCAACAGCCACTTTATCATCATTTCACTGCATTTCACAAAGCAGCCAACCCCAAACTGATCCAAGAGATTGGCGTGGGGTGGCTCCAGCACTTGGCCAGCCCCTCAGGGACGGTGCTGCAGTGGAGCACAGGTTTGTCACCTCTTCACTTGGAGAAGTGCTCCAGCTGGGATAAAAGATTTCATTTCTCTGCCTGAGCTCTGGGAGCTTCAAAGCCTTAGTGTGGTGGTGCTCTCTTTCATCTTGAGCACATCTTTTATCCCAAAACTGTTCAGGGGAGATTAAAGAAAGGGATAGGAGGTTAATGAGACCTGACAAATTTGGTGGCCTTCTAGGACAGAGCCACAGCGTTGGTGGAGAAGGGAAGAGCAGCTGACATCAGCTAGCTGGACTTGTGCAAAGCACTGGATGCTGCCCCACGTGACATCCTGGTCTCCAGACTGAGAGGACTGGATTTGGTGGATGGACAACTCGGGGATAAGGAATTGTCTGCCCCAGGACCTCATTGTCCATGTGGAGGGAGAGCAGTGACCAGGGATGCTCCTTGGCATTGGGACTGATGCTGTTTGACATCTTCCTTGGAGACACAGACTGTGGGATCGAGGCACCCTCTCCAGGTGTCCCAGGACACCAAGGTGGGTGGTGCTGGAGGGAAGGGATGCAGCTGGAGGGAAGGGATGGATTCAGAGGGAGCTGGACAGCTTGGAGTCACTGCCTGCACCCTGCTTTGTCTCCTTGGAAATAACTCAGTGGAGACAACAGAAACCTCCTCGCTGGACTGTCACACTTCCTGAATGCCACCACCCTACCCATTCCCACTGGGATTCCTCCTCCTTCTGCTTTATCCCTCCTGCTCCGTTGTTGAATTGTAAGGTAGAAAAAGTAAAGGCCATTGATAATTCAGAGCTGCAGAAACAAAAACATCCTGAGGGCTGCAAAGTCTAGACAGACAACAAATGAAGTTTGGGCAGACCATCTTTTCTCAGGGCTCTCTTTAAAGGACTCAAACATCCCACTTTTCCACCAAAATCCTTTTGACCTTAGTTTTGTACATCTTTAGCTCAATTTCTGGAGACATTTCTACAACTGTGCCTGTCTCAGGAGCAAGACAAGTCTCAGAGCTGTGCTGGGATGGGCCTTGAAAAATCTGAAATGGAAAAATTCAAGGGGAGAAATGTGGTCAGTCTAAGGGGCACCAGGGCTGAACCTCCCCAAGGGCCTTGAGTACTTCAGATCCACCAAGATCAGACCCAACCAGGCAGGAAACTCAGCCAATTATACCCCTAGATCAGAAAAACCCCAAGCACAGCTAAAAATCACTTTAACCCCCCCTGTAGGCATAGAACTCCATAGAATTTTAAGGTTTGCTTTTTTAATTGCCTTCAAAGACTTCTTCAAAAACCTACACTAAAATGAGCTTTTTACTCCAAGAAAGTTCCCAGAGAATGGGGCATTTCTATAACTGTGTCAGCTGCAACTTGTGTTTTAAGGCAAAAATATTTTCCAAACAAAAAAAAAAAGAGTTTAGTGCAGCACATAAATGGCTGAAATACAGCAGCTATTACATGAATGGAAAGAGGAGCACAATGCCTACATAAATTGATAGATCCATTTCTCAGTGAGATACACAAGCTGGTAAAATAAACCATGTATTACAGTAATGGCAGAGCAGAGGAGCACCTGGAGAGGTCTCTCTGCGTAACAAACGTGTATGAACTTGTCTCTGCCACTTCCCAACGCACAATTACTGATTTACCGTTGAGTTCCCAAAGACATCCTCACAAATGGGAGCTGCTGGGGAAGGCTCTGCTGTTAATTCAGTTTTTATTTGTACCCAACAGCAAAGCAACGCTGGGAAGGGCTCAGCTCCTCCCTCAAACCCAGGGCTGGCAGCAAACGCGGGCTAAAGGAGCAGCTCCTGCTTCTCCCACCCAGGTAATCATCATTATCATGCCCAATACCAAACAAGAACATTCCCCCTGATGTGCTGGGCCATACATTAAATGGGCATGTTTCACACACTGCTCTCCTCGGGCTCTTTTCCCCTTACAGGATTTTATTTTTCCGAATGGCGTTGGCCACACAAGATAAAAATGGGATAATTCACACATTACCCGGTGCTTTCTCTGCAGAAACCACCCAGCTGCACAGACAGGCCTCTGACACACTCCCTGTTCACTCCTGACTGCACATCCACCTGTGGAGCACCGTACTGGGGACCTGGCAGCATCCCTCACTCGTGGCTGGGCACACAAAGGTCACCAGCCAACCTGAGAATGAGGATGAGGAGCCCTCTGCTCCTGCACTGCTCCTTGGTGTTACCAGAGCACTGCTCAGAAGCTTGAGCTGGGATCAGGGACCTGCTCAAGCTCCTGTTTGTAACCCAAAGCAGCTGCATTGCTGGTAATTATTTACACATCGTTTACAGCACAAAATAAGAGTGTAAGGGGACTGAGAGCAGGGCAGGGTCACCCTGCATGGGCCGGCCCCACACCCTGCAAGGGCCGGCCCCTCACCCTGCATGGGCCAAGCCCCTCACCCTGCAAGGGCCGGCCCCACACCCTGCAAGGGCCAGCCCCACACCCTGCAAGGGCCAGCCCCACACCCTGCAAGGGCCGGCCCCTCACCCTGCAAGGGCCAGCCCCACACCCTGCATGGGCCAGCCCCACACCCTGCAAGGGCCAGCCCCACACCCTGCAAGGGCCAGCCCCACACCCTGCAAGGGCCAGCCCCTCACCCTGCGTGGTCAGAACCCTTTGGCCAGGACTGGAAGGGACCAGGAGCTGTACAACGGGCCGGGCTGAAGGCAGCACCACCCCAACCTTTTATCTAACGTGGGATGGGGCAGCTCAGCTCCAGCAGCCCCAGAGCCTGGCTCAGGGATTTGGCCACTCTGCAGGTCTCTCAGAAGGGAGTGCCCCACACCAGCCCTGCAGCAGCAGCTCCTCCACTCCCAAACCCCACTGCAGCGCTCCCGGGATCGTCCGCAGCAGGGACACAGGAGCAGCCCTGAGCCTGTGAGGACAGGTCAGATCTGCTCCCAAACTAGAGCTGGACCACATCAACATTTAACTTACCCTGGGCTGGGCTGCACAGCAGGACCAAAGTTCTGCCTCTCAGTTCTGCCCACCCTGCAGGATCCAGCTCGGTTTATTTGTCCTCAGGTCCCTGAGGGTTTGGCAGGAGCAAGGCTGGTTTTTGTTGCATCCGAGCTGATTTACCCTGCAGAAATGTGGGGAGAATTGCAAGTAAACAAGGCACAAGGCATTCCAATTTGCAGGAATACACAGAAAGGTGAATTCATGGGGCTTTCCTTTTGCTCTGTTAAAAATGAATGCGAAAACCATCAACTGTTCTATTTGAATACATTTTTTAAAAAATTTTAAATGTTGTTTTCTCTCTACCCCCAAGAGCCTGCTGTTCCACTGGATATTGTTATGGCTCAAAACCGTTTCTGTAAAAATGGTCTGCATTTCTTGGCAGTGAGGAGCAGAGCTCTGCAGAGCAGAAAGGCAGCAGCAGAGAGGCTTTGCTGGTTCTGGCAGATCTTCCAGCAGCCATGGGCATCACATCAGCTGCTAAAATGTGTCCCCAGGGGTCACCCCGTGCTCGGGACCAGCACATCCCTCAGCACAGGGTTCAGCCCAGGTTTCCCCTCCCTCACCTGTACCAGGGGCAAGGAGCTGTCCTGGCTGAAGGAAAACAAGGAAAGCTGAAGCTCTTCAGGGCCCCAGGCACAAACTGGGGTAAATAACCACACACAGTCCTTGGGTTTGTCCTTTTTTGAGTCACTTTTGCTGCTGTTCAGGATGTTCTAGTGAGTCAGAAGTGGCTGAAAGCACGGGCAAATGAAGCTGGAGGCTGCCATGAGAGCAGAGTGCCAATCTGTGCCTGTCAGGAGATGGTGCTGGGCTGGGAGCCATCCCTGCCCCAGCAGCCCTGCACACCTGCAGGGGAAGGATCCCCTGGGACAAGGCCCTGTCCTGCTCTGCCCCTTCTCCCCAGGGAAGATGGAAAGGTGCAGCAGTCCTTGGAGTGGAGCAGAGGGGCAGAACCACCTCCCTCCATCTATGCATACATAAAAAATGGAGATATTTATAGACACCTATTTTTATGTATATCATGAAGCTATTTAGATATTTGTATTTATCACGTGAAGATGCCATAGGACACACATTTAACCTCGGGTCTGAGTTATTCCATGCCCTCCTTCCACACCCTGACCCTGCAGGTACAAGGGGGAAAACAAGGCCAATTCCAGCCCCAGCATCCCTCACAGCACCCACAAACCCCCACACTTCATCTTCTGGACCAGATGCTCCTAAATGTGCAAGAAAAGAGGGAAGACCAAAAAAAAAGTGACCTGAGGGGGCACTTCAGACAGTGACAAGGAAGCCCAAGTTCCATAATCATTTGTTTCCAGGACAAAAACTGAAGTAGGAGAGGAAGAAAGCAGCAAATGGGCTTCTTAAAATATAAACTTCTTAAAATAAAATATAATCCTGTCAACTGTTGTCTCACTGTGAGCTCAACTGCTATGCTGAAGCTGCCAGGTGTATTAAGAGTTGAGAACCCATAAACTCGCCCATAACTCTCTTTAATTTATGGCTGCCTGACAGTTTCCTTCTCCTGAGCCATTTACTTGATGTATACCTGACGTCACCTCCAGCGCACACTGAAATAGAAATACAATGGGATGGGATAAATGAGTTTGCCTGGGAGACTTTCCAAAGTTGGCCTGGAAAACACACCTGGCTGAGGAACTTTCTCACTCCTCCCCACCCACACGCGGCCCTTCCCACACACAGAGGCTGGGCCAAGATGCAAACTCTGAGTCCCTTCCTTTCACCCTCTTCAACAGCACCATATATTCTAAATATATGTCTGTTTGTTTCCCAGCCAGGGGAGATTCAAGAGATTTTCACCAAGATTCTCTTTGGAAGCTGATAACAACAACTTGAAAGGTGCTGGGAAAAGGGAGCCTCTCCCTGCTGAGGGCCCATTGCCCCAGACCAGCAGAGCACTTAAGCACACAAATAATTTCCAGCACACAAATAACTTCCAGCACACAAAAAATGTCACTGTAAACAGGACTAAAAAGTACTTTATAAGATCAAGGCTAAAATATCCCCAACCTTTCCTTATGAAGCCTCAGAAGGACAAGGGAACCTGTTAAAGCAGTTTCCTAATATAACATCTCCCTGAAGAGCTGATCCTGACCCTTTTCCTTCTGCAGAACAAATATGTTCATCCAAATACTCAACAATTAGTCCTGGCAAGGAGGAAAACTCAACTCACATCACACCACAAAGATAAAGCCCTTGTGGTAATGGAGCTGCTGCTCAACACTTCTGCAATGTTCTGCCTTGTAACTGCCCTGTCCAAGGCTCCACGGCTCCAAACTCCAGCCCAGCGTGGAGGTTGGATTTATTTAAGCAGCATTCCTGCTCCTCCTGCTCTGCACCACCCTGGGAAGGATCCATACATAACCCAGTCCATGTCCAGCCAGGAGCGATGACAAAGGCAATTCCTAACGCTGCCACTGCAAAATCCTTGTCACCAAGAGCACAGTACCCCATTATTAGCTTGTCAGGAATCTTTGATTTAAAGGCCATAAAAGCTGTATTTTTCCTGGATTTTGCTATCCCAAGGAGTTTCTAGCCTGTAGGATTAAATTGCTTAAGAATGAGAACTCTCCAGTCCTACTCGCCGCTCTTGGCACGTGGCTCCAGGGGCCGTGCGGTCCCAGGATGAGAGAAACGAGGAGTGCAGGGCTCCCTGGAGGGAAGAGCTGAGGAGCAGCTTTGGGTCACAGCTGGGGAGCCCCTGGCACAGCCCGGGGACAGGAGCAGGGCACAGCCACACACCTGACAGAGACAGCACTTGCTGCTGCACTGGGACAAGGTCTGCCCCGTGTCTGGTACAGGATTTGGGGATGTTTAGGAAAAGTCCTCTCATCGAAAATCGGTGCAGTATTTTACTCTCCTATAGAAAATGACTGATGGAGGGAGAAGTGGGAAAGGTTTGGAATCACAAAATATCCTGGAAGGGATGGAAGGGACCCACAGGGACCCAAGGGATGGAAGGGACCCACAGGGATCATCCAGTCCCCACCCTGGCCCTGCACAGACCCCCCAACAACCCCACCCTGGGCATCCCTGGCAGCGCTGCCCAAACGCTCCTGGAGCTCTGGCAGCCTCGGGGCCGTGCCCATTCCCTGGGGAGCCTGGGCAGTGCCCAGCACCCTCTAACTTCCACCTCAGGAATCTGGCTTGGAAGATGATAATCTCTGAAGATCCAGAGACCCAAGGAGAAGCTGAACTGCTTCATTTCCCAGCACCTCTCAGTCCCTCCTCCTTCCCACACCCTCCCTGACTCTGGCACAAGACAATGTATGCCAAGAAGCCTGTTAAGGCAGACAAGAGATTTTCTATAAATTATGAAAATGAGATTAAAAGTGCCTGTCCCTTGTCATGGGCAATTTTTCCCAATGTGCTTTTTGCAGCAGATTTTGCAATACTGTTTTCCCATGGCGTGTAGGCATGTGCATCCAGTTCTCGCTTTAAAATCCAACACCAGAACTCTCATTTTCCATGTGGCATGGGAATGACTGCCCAGCTTCTCTTCCAGGAGAGCAGAAATGTCTGGGAGGGAAAGAATCTCACCAATTTGGACAGTGCTGCTTCCACCAGGGAAGAAAAGGGTTATTTCCCTTCTGTCAAAACAACATGTCCTGAAATGTGCTTCAATTTTCTCACAAAATGGACCAGAAGGGAATGGAAAAAAACCGTATCAGAAAGACTGCTGAAAAGAGAAAATGTTCTGCACTGAAGAATGCAGAATAAGGCAGAAATAGTGGGAACTGTTTTGGGGAAAGGAGAGGCCTTGGAGCTGCCTGGTGCAGGTACAACCTTGGAGAACCTTGAATCATAGGACAAAACCTTAAATCCCATCCAGTGCCACCCCTGCCATGGCAGGGACACCTTCCACTGTCCCAGGCTGCTCCAAGCCCCGTCCAACCCAGCCTTGGGCACTGCCAGGGATCCAGGGGCAGCCCCAGCTGCTCTGGGCACCCTGTGCCAGGGCCTCACATAACATGAAATCCTCTGAGAACAGACCAGGAACTCCTTTGAACCCAAGTTTCCTTGTAAGAAACCACCAAAACAGTTACTGGAACCAAGGCTGGTTAATGGGAAGAAACACTGGCGCTCCTGAGTGCTTGGCAGTGCTGGCCCAGCAGGGTGCTATGGATGGCAGCCTTGGGGTGCCCCTCAGAGGGACCCTCAGTGGCCCCCAACAAACCCCAGCTTTGCTGGCGAGTCCCACGTACTCCACACTGAGTTTTCACATCAGCAAGGCCAAAGCCAGAGGTGCCACACTCCTGGGACTGCTCAAACCACCAAGGGTACTTCCCAGGGATTTACAGGGAGCACTCCAGGCTTGCAGGAGGAGCCGTGACCCCAAGGAGCTCACAGCACAGTCAGAAAAGGTGTGAAAGATCCTCCCGGGTACAAACATGTTCTGTTTGTGTTCTCAGTTGGTTTTTTTTAAAAATTCATGAGGTCTTGAACACTGCAAAGATCCAGCGAGTGCTGAGCTATTAAAAAAATAACACAGAACATAAAAAAGTACTTGGGATTTTTCCCCTCCATACAAAACCAGGGCAGTCAAGTGGAAAAAGCCTGGGAGAAGATCTCCTGCCCTGCAAAGGTTCCTGCAGAGCACAGACCATCCGTGCTGTTTTCCCCCCATCCATGCCCTTGTTCCCCTCCGCAGGCTGGGTTCTTGCCCTGCCCTTTGGGTTGGATGCCCTGGGAGATGATGGAGTTTGTCCCAGGGAACACCCAGAGACTGGAACGAGGCACTGAGACAAACAGATTTAAAATCCCATTAAGCTGTGAGTCAGCAGAGACAAATCAAGCTACTTAAACAAATATTTCTGGTTGGAAAGGCAGAGTGATGGCACCCAAGGCTGGGCAGGAGGGGACAGCCACCCCTGGAGCTCTGGTTATGTGGAAACTCAGGAGTTTCACCAAAGGCTTTGAGTTACTGACAGAATTTCCAGCAGAAGGCAGAAGAGTGGGGAATTTTTATAAATGTAAATAGGAACTCCCCACGTCTGGGACACCGTTTGATTTGCCAGCTGTCCATCTGCTCCAGAAGCAGAGGGGTTCCTGGGAGCAGCCCCCACATCCTGCCCCCTTTTCCCCCATCCCTGTTCCCTGTCCCCGTGCCCAGCTGGGCACAGCCCTGTACTGCACCGGGAGAAATGATTCCCACAGGTGGAATGAAAGAGGCTCTTCCTGTCTGAGGCAGCAGCAGCCTCTGCTCATCACATCTCAGCTGGAGCTGGTGCTGTGCATATCTTATGGGAAGGACAGTTCCAGGGCTCCTTGTGTGTTTGGTCAATGTTTCCCTGAAAGCAATCCGCTGAAAGTTTAAAAAAAAAATAGATAAAAAATGAAATCAACAACCGTGCACTGAGCAAAACAGGGAGAGCCGGGCTAGGAAAGCTGAACAGCACTGCTGCAATGCACTCTGCTGGAAGGAGAGGAGAAATCCTGGAGAGTGGCCAGAAATGCTGCAGGCACCACGGAAGGTGATGCCAGTGAAGCAACTCCCTCTCATCCGAGCCACAGGCAGCATCCCCCGCGCCCTCCTGGCTGGGGCAAAGCTGTTCCATCCTTTCAACTCCAAGTGCTGCCTTCCTAAAGCCTTCACCTGAACCCTGAAGCAGGACCCACCCTAACCAACACACAGCAGGGGCAGGAGCTGATGGAACCTTTCCTGAGTGATAAAAAACAGCAAAGAGGTGCAGAAGTACAAAAAGCTTCATCCCCTCTGCACTGCGGCATCCTCCTCCCTCCAGGAGCCTTTAAAACATTGTCCCATTTCTTTCCAACAGCACCAGGGACAGCTACGGGAGCCCAACCCTGGTCCTGGGGGATCCCAAGCTTTCAGCAGCTCTCTGGAATTTAAGGAGCAACTCCAACTTCCCAGCAGTGGATCAGACCGTGCCCCCCAGCAAATTCCACCCCACAGAAGTTCCCAGGATCAGAGTCAGGATTCTCTCCTCGCTTGCAGCCCAGCAACCTCTGGGCGCCTCTGCAGGCTGTCCTTGGAGAGAGGGACAGCGACCACATCCCAGAATTGCTGCTGGAAACCAGGATGATGAGCATGACCAAAGCACTGGAACTGCCATTAATAAATAATGGTGATGATAATGGGGGAATAATAACTTATTAGCAGCCAGGAATAAAGAAAATTTCCATGCTCTAGGGTGCTTCTCAACATGAGGAGCCACTCCAGACATCAGCTCATTAACAAATTGTCTCAGCTGCTCCCTGAAATGATTGGAGGACGTGTTTTGGGTTTGAAAACGCTGTGCTCTGGGTGATGGCTATCACAAACCTCAGCTATGTCTCTAGGAGAAATAAGCAAGTTTAAAATAAAAGAGAAAAAGCATTCAGGGGCTATCACATCAAGAAATGAATCCAATACAGGTATTTTTGGGGGAACTCCCCACCGCACATGGCAACACCCTTTCATTCCACAGAGGGGACAAATCTGAATAAATCATAAATAAGTCGTAACATGGGAATAAATGTAAGAAATGTCTCAAAACTCCACAAGTAAGGAGCTCTATTTCTTGAATAAATTGCTTCTTGAGCATTATAGCTAATAATTATTTTGCCAAATTTCAGGATTTTCAATCTGCCCATACAAAAAATACATTTTTACCTGAAATATCCAACTACTTGTATTACTTTGACACTCACTTACTATAAAAAGCAACCCTTTTGGTGACAGGCCACGCTTATTTGCTGCTTAATAAATAGCATTTATATTTGTCACTGTTTTTCTTCTAAATATTAAATCACAGGCTGATTTTGTTAAATATACAGTGTGATGAAAAATTACATGCGATACTTAATCAGATCAAAATAAATTCAAGCTAGCACTGACATCTCCATGAGATAGAAGCGCTCTTTTATTTTTATTTTCCAGTTAGTTTGAGCTCTATTTATGTCTGTGGAGTAAATACCAGTAAAATTAGGCACTATTTATAATTTCAAATTAAAGCTGTGCATATACAGCAGGATAATATTTGTGTTCCCAACAGCTGCTGGGAAGGAGGGAAAAACTGTAAGGATGAGGTTTGCTTTGCCCTTATTTCCACGTAAAACAACCCCATAACCCCTGATCCTATGGGATGTGATGCTCTGCAGGAAGAGAAAACAAAATATTCTAAATTCTCCACTTATCCAGGCTCCCAAACAGGAACCTTTTCTTCAAACCCTGGCTCAAGTTGCCTTAAACCCATCCCTGGAGTTACTTCCAACTGGAAATGGGCTTTAGGAAGGCTTTTTAAGCAAGTGTTTCCCAAAGTAACCCTCTCTGGGCACTCGAAAAGATTGAAGGAACTAATATGGCTCTCCCCTCTGGAACTCCACATGTATATCTATTAAGAGGACATAATAAATCATCAAGGTCTGGGACAGCCAGAGACAACAGAATGAGTTGGAAAGCAAGGATTAAATAAAGTTTAATAAAAAAGTATTATGAAGCAGTGATAAATGGGAATCAATACTTGGTGTGTAATTCTACCATATTTCTTTGACATGAAATACCCCAAAATGTCCGAGTTACTTCCAGTATTATCTGGTTTTCAGCTCAGAAAGCATTTCAGGGAGAGCCAGAGACTCTCACTGGGGATCCCAGTAAATGCTGGTTATTAAATAACTGGGAAGGGACAGGTCATCCCTCAGCTTGTCTAGAACAGCTACAACAGCCTTTGGAGAAACTGAATTTACAGCAGTCGGGAGAACAGCAGGGGATGGATTCTGTGGGAATGAAACAGCCAGGAAAGGGGAGCCCATCCCGAGGGGAAGGTACCTGTGGGAACCAGGTGATGGTCACTCACAGGAGGCCTTCAGGTCATCACCCTCCCATGGGCACTCCCAGGGCTGCTCCTCAGCTCCTCTCCCAAGGCTCTGTTCACAGGGAAAGCAGAAGGATCTGTTTAAAGCCTTAAACCCGGATTTAGACAGAGCTGACATTCTTATTCCTCCATCACCTCCAGTCTAGTGAGGGAAAACACAATACATTAAATCACACTACATTAAAATGTGAACATAAGTGAGGATTTTGGGCAATACTTGTTCAGATTATAGATTTTTTTCTACTGTAAATTATTCCAAGTACTGCCAGGAGGTCCCATCTACTGAGTTCCCACTGGAAAAACAGCAGCTCTTAATTTAGAGAAGATAAACAAATGAGAATTTCACAGGGGGGAAGTCCATAAAACTGCTGGTATCCCGTCCCAGCTTTACAGCTCCATCATGCTGGAAGAGCAGTGGGAATGGGCTGGGTTCATTCCCTGCACACCGACGTGGCAGGCGGGCAGCAGGCAGCAGTGGAAGTGAGCAGCACAATCTTCTGAGGAGCGTTTTCCTGGGATGGATGGCTCGTGTTTAAAGCTTAACAGAGCTCAGGCAATTTCACCTCGCTGCCCATCCAGATGAGGAAGAGCTCATAAACGGGTGAACTCCGAGACAATATGAGGCCTTTTCCTCCATCCGGGGAGATTGCTGCACCTCGAGTGCGGGAGCCGGGGATATTTCCCGTTTGTAGGGAGCCGTTCCCAGTGATCACCGCCACATTCCGGAGAAAAACGCCCTCAATTTCCACGGCCAGAATGTACCAAGTGATTTTGCCAACTCAGATCCCTCTTCGTTAAACATTCCATTCCTCTTGCCGTTGGCACAGGAGCAAGAGCCGGGCCCTGCTGCTCACAGCGGAGCCGCGACCCCTCGGGTTCAGGCGCAGCTGAGAGGTTCCTTTGGGAATAACCCAGCTGGGACACGGGAGTGCAGAACCCCAGCAGTGCCACAACTTCTGCCCCCTGCCCTGATCCCAAGCACAGGGAGAGGAGCCGATCCCACAGTGCCGCATTCCCAACTCCAGCTCTGCTGCTCACCGGAACCGCGACCGCTTGGATTCAGGCACAGCTGAGAGCTTCCCTTGGGAATAACCCAGGTGGGAACCAAGCCTCAGCAGCACCACAACTTCTGCCCCCTGCCCTGACCCCAAACACAGGGAGAGGAGCCCATTCCCGGGAGCCAGAGCCCAGCCAGCCCATCCCACAGCGCCGCATTCCCACTCCAGCTCTGCTGCTCACCGGAACCGCGACCGCTTGGATTCAGGCACAGCTGAGAGCTTCCCTTGGGAATAACCCAGGTGGGAACCAAGCCTCAGCAGCACCACAACTTCTGCCCCCTGCCCTGACCCCAAGCACAAGAAGAGGAGCCCATTCCCAGCCAGCCCATCCCTCTACACCACATTCCCAGCTCCAGCTCTGCTCCAAGACTCCCTGAACAAGGCAAGTAAAGCTCCCCCCAAGAGCCTGGTGTCTCTTTAAGGGCTGGTTACCAGCCTGAGTGTGGATTTGGGATCATTCAGCCTTCCTCTGTTCACGGCAGATTAGATACCGTGGTCAGTGAATTTGAAAAGAAGAAATGCAGAACTCATTTGCCTCAATGCCTTCAATTTGCTCGGAATGTTTTCTCATTTAATTATTAGCCCACAGTAAACTAGTTATCAATTAATTGCTAGAAAATGGAAGTGAGTGTGTGTTATTGCCTAAATCTCTAATTGGCTAGACTGTTGCTTTCTTGTTAAATGCTAATTAAAGTTCTGAAACAGGCAAACATTACTTAACTCTAAATGGCTTAACGAGATCAACCAAGGTATAAACATTTACATTACACATTATTTTTATGCCAGATCATGGGAAACCCAAAGCAAAGATGACAAGGGTTGTTTTTCACTAATATATTCCACAATTTATATGGGTTTTAATTAAATTAAAAAGGTCTTTTTCCTAATTTCATTTGTCAGCTATCCAGTAAAAACTGCAAATAACATACAGAAGTCAGGACTGAACTGACTGCAGTCTTTCCTAATGCTGGTAATTGCAATATTTAGTTCATACAAGGTCTCATTTTGAGGGGAAAAACCCTCAGAATAATGGGAAGAACTCCAAGGGATTCCTCCTGATCCCACAGCACAGCCTTGTCTTCATCTTCTGCAATCCTGAATTCCTCCAAGAAATAAAGCTCCATATCCCAGCCACACTCTTTACTCACACTCAGCTCCTCTGGGCTCTCCATTCCAGGCGAGCAGCAGAAGGGTTTTTCCCATCAGTGTTTAGACGTGTTTTTTTCTTCTCAGAATCACAGAATGGCTTGGGATGGAAGGGACCTTAAAGAGCCTCTGGTCCCAACCCTCTGCCCTGGGGACCTCATTGCCATGAGGATAAATCGTGATTTATGACCAAGTTTATCATTTCACCATAATCACCTCAGCAACTTTGTGGAGGGAAGAACCTCGTTTATGGCTTCCACACACCTTCTAAACCTATGGAACAACTGAAAAATACTCCTGAAAAAAATATCAAACTAGATACTAATGTTAAATTAAGTTTATGGAAGTCAGCCAAAGTTAAAACTATAGGCACGAAAAGAGCTGTAGCAGCCCTAAATGTTATTTTTAGTGTGGCATTTCAAGCCTCAGACTGAGTTCAGCTACTGGAACCAGAAATGTGAGAGATTAAAGCTCAGCCTCTCCCTGAGGCACTGCTCTCTCTGATAAAGGTTCAGGTAAAAAAGGGGCAACGTCATCCTCTCAGAGCAGTCTCTGACCAGAGGGGGAAGGTGTTGGCATAAAAAAAAATGAGATGCAAATACAAGCAGTTTGTAGCAAGCACAAACACTGTGACTTTTTCTCATGCTTCTAATTTGGAAGTAATAAATAATTTCATTATAACCCCAGATCTCAATGAAAATGTATCAAGTATTCATTGTTCAGTTCAAGCATTATCTGCAATCTCCAATTTAATTAGCATTGGGCAAGGCAGGCAAACACGCTGATTTATTTAGATCCTGGAGATCAAACAGGGAATTGAGAACTTGACAAAGAGGGATGGGGGAGTAACACAAAGCTTCATCTCTACGCTCTGGGTATTTATCAAGTGTTTCAAAATGTAATTTAAACTCCCCTCAAAGGTGTGCCCCAAGCACAGCTCCCAGCACTCTCCTCACCTTTAGGGGAGCAGAGTTAGAAAGGCCCCGGTAGGAGTGAGGAGCTGTAAAACCCAGCCACAGCCACCGAGTACTTCTGAAAGCCAGAGAGTCATTTAGAGCCCTAAACATGGGATTTCTGAGGGTGTTTCAGTCATTAGGAGTGTAAAAGTCCCATTGATTTTCAGTGGAACGTGATCTCCCTGGACAGGTGAAAATCCCATTGTGAATGCCAAATAAAGAAGCCAAGAGGAGCAACTTCTGGCTGAGATTTGAGTGCCCCAATTACACCCGGATGTGCCCTTCAGCACCTGCAGGGTCTGCAAACATCCCAGCCCCTGGACTGATTCAAAACTGCTCTTTGAAACAGGAAGATCTGCCAGTGGGTTGATGAACCCACTGAAAAGGGATAACCAGGAGGCTGCCAGGTTTGGGCAGGGGGACAGAGCAGTGCCAGGGGAGCAGGAGCGAGGGAGGGAACACAAACCCTGCGGCAGAGAGCCGCGTCCCAGGGCAGCAGCACCCCCAGCCACGCACCCCGCACAGCCGCTGCACCTCGGGGTGCTCCCAGCTGGGCTCCCTGGGCTCCGTACTCACATCCAGACAGGTCATAAAGCAGCCACTGCCTGCTTGCAGCCAATTACTGGCACTGCTGAGCATGTTCCTCCTTTCCTTAAATCAGCAGAAAGAGAAAATTCCTTTTTTTATCCCAGTTTGTTCCGCGGACTGACCGAGCTGTTAACAGGTCACGGATGCCCCTTTCCCTGACTGATAATGAGCCTTTTTCCCAGGTTCATTACAGAAGTCAGCTCTCAAGGCTAAATTTTCCAGGAATTCAGGCCCACAGGAAGGGGATTGTGTGGGAACAGCTTCTCCCAAAGCAGCTGGAACTCTCCTTTCCTGCACACACTCCCTGTGGGGGACACGAGGGAATTAAGTTCATTTAGAACTTCTTTCATTACCCTGAGACACGGTAACAAATTAAAACTTCAATTACCTGCAAGTCAAAATGGAGAAGCCACAGAGAGTGAAAAGATACAGAAAAGCATTTAGTCTCCTAAAGCGAGAGCACTTTTTTCAGCTTTAATTGATCCCTAATTTCAGGCTGTTTCCATGGCAGCTACACACTTGCTTGGGTCCATGTACCCACCAGCCTGTCCCTCTGGATGCACCAGGACCTTTGGATCAGGAGGAGCAGTTTGAGGGTACACCACCAGGCAAGGATGTTGGATAAAATTCAAATACTGGGCAAGATCACACCCTGCTTTTGAGACTGTGAACTTCAGCTGGATGTGGTAAAGCTGCACGGGTACAAAGCAAAGGTTTGGAGACCTCTGGGAGGTCCAGGGACATCCAGTCAGTGCATCCATGAGAGGCAGCAGGGACAGAGCTGCTGCAGGCTGAGCTCCAGGATGGGTTACAATCCCTCCTCTGGCACTGCTGCTCCCCCAGCTCCCTGTTTAAGATCATCACTCTAACAAAACCTCTCCGTGCTTAAGGTCCTCCAGGGAGAAAATTTATGAGAAAACTGCCTGATAAAATAAGGGAGGAAAAAAAACCAGAAAGAGAGTTAAGAAAAAGCTGCCATCCAGGGATATTAGACTGAGCTTGGGAACAGATTGTATCTGATCAAAAGCTGGTTCCACCAAGGCCTCCGCTGGAATTTTAATGAGTCAGAAGCTTCTCTGGCCATTTTGCATCCCCACCTGCACACCTTTCCCTGGCAGAGAGGAACTGGGGGTCTCAGCACCTGTCTGGGAGAGATAAAGGCAAATCTCCTGGTAGCCAGGGTAATTAGAAAGGAAGCTCTGCTGCTGCTGTTCAACAGTAAACAACCCGCACGTGACACAAGCTGCACTGCTGCAGTGCAATAAAGAACCTTCGAAGGCTCTTTCCATCTGCACTTTGTGCTGGGCAGGGATGGAAAGGTCTCTCTGAGGAGAGGACACCTTTTGGAGGGACATGTCCTGCTGGAGGCCACGCTGAGGTTTGTCCCCAGCCCCGTGTCCAGCCTCCAGGCAAAGCCCATCTGTCACCTCTGTGCAGCCACACGGAGATGGAGACCTGGAGAAGCTGTCAGGAGATGTTTCTGAGCAGGAAAATGTGAGACAGGAGAATTCTCACCTGGCCCCCAGCCAGGTGAACAGGAATTTCTCGGAGTTCAGCTGGTTAAGAGGAAACTCAGGGGTAACAGTCTCTGAAAACACAGAGTGATAAACAAACTCAGCATATAAATAAGTAATTTCCCTTAAAAATAAGCTCCCCAGCACATTATGGGACAAGCACCCAAATCTCCTCCAATATCCCCCTTGAACACAGCTGCCAAAGGCACTGGAAAGAGCCAGTGACGAGCTAACAATGTTTGTGGCTATTGTCACATTAACACAAAACCTGCTCAGGAAATTAGTCCTGGACAGCAAAACAATTATTTTTCTCCTCACAGCAGAACAAAACACAGAAACGAAGTGTCCCACACAGCTGTTTATTTATAAAATACAACACAAATAGGTCTGATCACACCCTAAAAGCTCACAGGAGAAGTGTTTAGGAAAATAATTTTTTACATCCACATGTTTTGGATGTCACTGAGGCTGAGGAAAATATATATACACCTGCTAAAAACCAGGAACCCATAGTGATTATTCCAGCAAAATACACTATAAGCAAATGAAATTTTACTGAGAAGCTGAGAGCAAAAGAATTCTTTCACCCTGCATTCCCTCTTGTAAAAAAAATTCATTCCATTGCTTGCTTTGCTCTCTCAACCTTCAGTTCCTCCAACACTGCTGATTCCAAAGGAAACATCCCTGGTATTGCCAGGGTGAGAGCTCAAGCACTGATATCAACATCTGAAATCCCTTTGGGATTGCTGGGTATCCTCTGTACCGTGTCCACAGCCCTACAGCATCACTGTCTGCATTCCCTGTGGGTATTTCAGGAGTGGGAATATAATTGTGAGTGGCTATTGCACAGATCTCATCCTAGCCAACCCTGTTTGCATTCTCCAGCTGAGCAATATTCCCCCGGTGTGTGGATTCTGCTTCACAGCAACATTCCAGCTCCCTGCACCCAGCCAAGGCCAGCTCCTGCCCCCCCAGGAACACACAAAGGCCTCGGTTGCTTTTAATACATTTAATTTCCCACTTCTGAAACCCAGCCAGGGAGTGAGAGGTTTAATGACACTGCCAGGATCCCCCTGCATGCCTGACACCAAAAAATGCAGGAGGAGAGAGGACCTGGTGGCCCATCCCTGTCTGAGGAGGAGAGATGGCCCCTGAAGGGAAGGCTGACAATTCCCCACCTGCCTGAAGAGGTGAAAAATGGAGCTGGATTGGATGTTGTTCATATTATTTGATACCAATGGCCTGTTGAAACCCACCCTGTCATTGCTAAAAATAATATTTCAATATTAACTTTGTTGTTTAGATGAAATGTCTGTGGTGTAACAGCCTTACCCTTACAACTGCACGGGTGATGCATTGATGTGCTGCATATTCTGGCTGAAGGGGAAAAAAATAGTTATGATATTTTTAATAAAAACCTCATTTCCTGTTCATTTTTGTACACAGCAAACAGATTTAACTGTAGGTGGTTGGATCTAATTCATTAGCTCCATCATGCACTGGTGTCACAGAATAATCTCCCCATCAGCCCAGCTGCCTCCTTGCAACACTCCTGAAGGTACTTGGGGATCCAATTTCCAAGCTGAATATCAATCAGCCAGTCCTGACTCGGCCAGGGATGCACAGAACGGAATATTGGAACCTCCCCCTGTGCCCCAGGGGCTGGGAGGGACAAATCCCGTGGTTGTCCCTCTCGTGTGGGCTGGGACACCCTCGGCTCTGCTGGCCCGGGGAGGCTCTGCCCCTGCCTCCAAAAACAACCCCTGTAAAACCAGGCGCTGTAGGACTTCCCCCACAATCCTGAAGGGAATTGCTCCTGGGCATGGAATAATCACTGGGGTTGGAAAAGCCCTCCAAGGCCAGGTGAACACAAATTTCTCAAGGTTCAGCCGGTTAAGAGTCTCCTAAAATACAGGGTGATAAATAAACTCAGTACATCACTAAGTTATTTTTATTAAAAATAAGCTCCCCAGCACATTATCAAGGCCATCAATGCCAACCATCCCCAGCACTGCCAACCCCACCACTGACCATGTCCCCAAAAGTGCCACATCCACGAGGCTTTCAAACCCCCGCAGACGAATCCTGCAGGAAAACCTACACGGATCAGTCTGTTCAACACATACCACCTTGTGTTTTGCTCTCCTGGCTCTCCAGCGTGGAGATAACAGGATATAAACAAGTTCCCAGATCCAAGGATTTGCAGGGAACAGGCAGAGGGGCTGTTATCCAGCCTGCCCCCTGTCCTGCTCCTCCTGGAGGAAGGAACACCTCTCCAGGGCACCTGGGTCTCTGTCCTTTTGTTTCACCCTTAAATAATTTAGATGGGAAAAAAGAAAAAAAAACCAACAACAACAAAAAACAATTTTTAGAAGTGTATCCTCAGCCAAAAAAAATATTTCATAACCTTGAGGAGATTAACTTCCCTAGCAGTGATTTCAATGCATATTGCTACAATCAAAAGACAATTTTGTTCTCTGACAGTTATGGTATTTCTCGGTGAAAATACAGCCTATCACTTCCATTTCCGCCGATTCATAAATCAGATTGTTGTGTTCTGCAACAGTCTTTCCAAAACATTTCCATGCACTTTGGCTCTACCCTGACTAACCCTTCCAGAAGGGCCTTTCAGTGCCCCTGGCAGCAGCACGTTGTGCAGAACACTGTGGCAGGAATTCTCTAGCACATGGGGTTCAAAGGTTTTATTTGTAAGTATGTTTGGCATTTCAGCCCACATTTCCCACCAGTACATCCCATTATCAATGGCACTGATTCACTCTGAACACCTAAACCTTACCAAAAATGGGTCTGATTGGTAGAAAGGTCATTAAATAACAGGAATTCCAATCTCTGAGACAAGCAGCATGGGAAAAGGTGTGCCCTGGGTTTGGGGAGAAGAGCAGGGCATGAGGTGCTCAGAGCAGCAGGAGGGAAAGCACTGGGGACTCAACAGGGAGAAGGCTGAGCCTGAAGGACTCAGGAGAGGAGCAAAGCAAACCACATTAGTGGGATGCAGCAGTGGCCTTGGAACCCAAATCTGCCTTTGGACCCCCATGAAATCTCCTGGTCACCACAGCATCACCAATAAAATATTCCCCTAGAACTGCTGCAGCTCACAAGCAGGAACTGAGACCAGGAGAGAACTGCAGCATTTCAAAGAAAATTAAAAATAAAAAATCTCAGTTTCTAAGCCAGTTTAGAAAACAGTAAACACATCTCCACATTTCCAAATCCCCTACAAAAGCAAAGCTGGAGTCCTGGCTATGGCAGCTGCTGGGCTTTCCCAGGGCCAGGGAACAGCAGGAGGGTTTCCAAGGGTCAGATCCAGACTCTGGGAACCCCAGACACTGGGACACCAAAGGGCTGGAGCTCAGGTTCTGCCGCAGCTCCCAGAGGAGCTGCCAGCCCCCAGACCAGAGTTTATTGAAGGGCAAATTACACCCCAGCCTCATTGGGATGGTGGAAAATCCCACTGGAACAAGGGTTTGCAAACATTTTCGATCATCCCACTTTAGGGGATGAACTTCAGTGGTTGATGTTCAAGTCTAGCCCCTGCTGAGACACACAGGACAGAGGGGAGGTTTGTGGGAGGCGTTTCTTTCTGTCCAAAGCACCCCAGAATTCCCGAATCCATGCAGACCCAGCTCTGGAAGTCCCTGAGCTGAAGTGGCAGGAGGCAGAGACTGGAGGACATTTCTTCCCCTGCTCTCCCAGCTCCCGCAGGTGGCACTGCCACACCCAACACGGCGCAGGACAGCCCTGGCCGTGACCCCCCTGGGCACCTCACAACTCCCACAAGGAACAGAATCCATCCCTCCATCATCACCTGTCCCTCACTCCCTGGGAGCCCTCCCACAGAACGCCAGCAGAGGGGCTGAGCCCGCCTGAGGGGACACTGCCAAGCACAGCCCGGCTTTACCCAGAGCGCTGCCGGTGATTTATTGGTGCCTGGGAGAGATCGCGGCTCCGGCCACTGATTTCTCAGAAATGACTGATGATCACTGCAGAAGGGATTCATTACGAGATCCCCTCACACAAACCCCTCCCAAAACGTGCTGCGACTCCGTTAATAAAACACAGAGACAGTGTTTTAGCGGCTTGTATCCATATCCCAGCAACGAGCGCAAATTCAGCCCATCTCCATTGTTCAGAGCAGCGTGAAGCAGAACAAGGAATAAGGTACTTTGTGCTGTTATTGCCCAATCCGACAGGATCCATGGATTGGCTCCATTACTGTAATGGGCTCCTGTGCAATCTGTATTCATTTTGGGAGCTGTGGCAGCAGGATAACGTGTCCTGTGCCTCCAGCTCTCCTCCGTTACGGGAGCCCAGCCTGGCCCTGCCCAGTGCTCCCAGTAAATGGACTGCACTCCAAAGGTAATCATTTCCACACCGCTGCAGAACACCTTTACAGAGCTAATCTGCTCAGCCTGAGGAGGCACGGAATTGAACAGCAAAAAGGGATTTATTCCTAGAGCTTCCAGTTATGTATTATTAATGCTGAAGTTCTGTATCCTTGAGCAGCACAGTCGGCATCACCCTGCCACTCTCCTGACCCAAAATGCCACTATTTGTTCAATTTTACTCCTTCAGCTGATCTCAAAACCCGATCAAGTGTTAAGCAGCTCCCATGTGTGTTCTACAGTTTAAATGGCTGCACTCTAAATTACATTACGTACAAAATATCAATCCAGGGTAGGGAAATAATGCTGAATTTTGGATTTGCCTCTTTGGTAAATTGTTCCTGTTATTTCTATCCCCATCTAGAACTGCAATTTAGGATGAAGTTGCTGGTTCAAAGCAGCGTCTGGGGTTTAGTCTTTCTCAAGAACTGAAGGAAAAACCTTGATAAAAAGGGTTGGAATCAGCTTCATCCAAGCATTGAAAATTATGAAAAGATGAAGACAGAGCAGGCAATTTTCTGTCAGCTAACTAATGATGGAATGATAGGACAGAAATAGCAACACCCCCAATAATCAGCAATTGGCTCCCAATGGCAGAAGAATTTGTCTACACATACAGAGCTGTGTCTGCCTCCTCCGAAAGTTTCCATCTTTTCTTAGAATTAGGATTCCTGAGGAATGTGCTGGATTATTCTGCCTGTGGCTTTACTGCTGTTTAGATATAGCTTTTATATTAAATAAAACATCTGAATTTAAAACTGCTCTGCCAACTCCAGCCCTGCCAATAGCGGTTATGTACAAACACTGCTGGTAAGGTTTAGAATTTGGGTTTTTTTGCATTGGGGAATTGAGAAGCATTACATCAACCTGCTAATAAAGACTCACCAAAAAGAGCACTTTAGATTTAACCTGCAACGGGCTACAGAGGCAGATTTCAGAGCTGGAACTGCCAGAGTTTGAAAATCATTCTGTGATTCTTCAATTCTCCTGAGAAATCTCATCAGTACTCCTGAGTTAGGGGTTTCCCATGTAATAAATTAACTGTTCACCTCCATGGAACACTTGCTTATCATTCACAGAGTAGATCCCACACAGAACTTTGGGTGCTGAGATGCCCTTTGTGGCTGCTCCAGGAATTAAAAATCAATGTTTATAACAGGAAAACTGCTCAGCTTTGCTGCCCTCGAGCTGGGGCTGTGACCAGTTAAGCTCAGCCCAAGCAGTCACCAGCCCCAGCCTGAGCACAGGCACTCACCAGGCTGAGGAACCAAGAGCCAGCAGCCCCAGGTGCCACCCATGCAGTCACTGTGCCAGCTGTGCAGGAGATTTTGGCTTTTTTTATAAGCTTTGTATCAGGAAATATAATAGACACAGTAAAACTACAGCTATCACCTTGTTAGCCCTCCCCAGGGAAGGGGAGTGCAGTCTGGGAGGAGTCACATGTCTGGTGGTTTGTCATAAAAGCCAGAACACAATAACTGTGTTTATTGGGGGTTGGAATTAGGGGATCTTTTAGGTCCCTTCCAAACCAAACCTTTCTATGACTCTACAACTGCATTAAAGCCTACAATTAAATCCCAGCCATATTCATCAATCTTTCCAGGAAAACATCATTCCATTTAACGACAATAATTCACAATATGGAGGGGAAAAAAAAGGAGAATAACACCCCGAGCTCTGGTGTTGCATGATAACTTCCAAAGCCCCCTCAGCACCGCGGGCAGCTTTGAGCAGGTATTTCCAAAGGGAAATCTTGGCATAAGGTGCACGTGCCACATGAGCCAGCCCCAGCAAAGCACTGCCTGGGCCTCACATGATGGAACAATAACTCATACTACACCCGAGAATTTAATGAGGTGTGACTCCAAATCCCAACAGGGAGTAATTCCCCTTTACTGCTTCTCCCAGAGCTGCCTGGGCCTCTGAAGGTCCCACACAAACTCAGGTGGAAGAGCCCCCGTGCCCCTCTCAGCATCCCAGTGCCAATATCCCAATATTTGCCCTGTCTCAGCACATGATCAGCTTATCCAGACACCCGACTTTATGCAATTATATCCTTTGGAATTCCTCATTTTGGGGAAAGCTCATGACCATACTTACTGCTCCTCGGGATTAGAAAGGGGATCTATAGGGAAATTTAATGGTGCTGTATCTCCAGAACTAAAATATCTTCCAGAAACAGAGGAGCAGAGCACATTCCCAGCTTGAACGTAATCATGATTCTGGGCCAACAAATCTGTGGAATGTTCAGCCTGAGGCACCTCAGGGTTGGGTTTTACACTCGGAGAGGGGGTCCCAGGGCAGCACCTGCCCAGCCACGTGCCCAGAGCACACAAAAGTGTCAAAATCTCTACAGTGGGACAGTTTGTCTACACTTAAAATATTTATTTTGGGGTATTCCATTAAATCCCCCTTAGTCCCATGCACACAATTATTTTGCTGGCATAAATTCCACTCATTGAATTGCAAAGCACAGCATCACTGTTATCCTCATTATTACCTTAATTCCCAGTTCAGAGCTCTCCCATACTGAGAGAACTTTCAAGCCTAGCCCAAACTTCCGTATTTTTGTATTTATCAGACACTACCAACACGGTAACCCCTGACCCTTTGAGAAACATGGATATTTTTATGCTCGTTATCCCCTACTATCCCTCCTTTTCACCTGGGAGAGAGACAAAAAGAGAATGAAAGATTTTCCCCTCTGTCACAAAGGAATAAATAGAAGCAAACATAAAAAGCAGCAACTGTAAATGTCCTATATATATAATAAATGTCCAAAGCAGAAAGGTCCAGTGCTTCAATTGCACAGTGGCTGGCAAAAAATGCAGCCATGAACTGCAGCAGTGAGATGTTACATGAGGTCAGTCAGCAACTGGTGGGAACTAAAAAGGGGTATTTTAGCCAAGTTTATCATTGTAATTTTTAGAAGGATGCCCATGATAGCATTAAAACCCACACAAATTAATCGAGGTTGTTTTGCTGAGGGTTTTTTTAAATCACGTCCAGCTGTTTAAATTTTCTAAGAGAAAACCCCTTGAGGAAACAGAGATGGACTTTTGCTTCTCTTAAACATTCTGTTGGGTCTTTGTGCTGTTACAGAGCCTCCCTGAGCTTCCAGAACAGCAGCATTTCCCATCCCTGGGCAGCCATGACCTTGTCCCCCAGCTGGGGTGAGACCTGGTGGCACTGGCTGGGTGACACCAGCATCACCTTCGGTTTCTGCAGCCTCCCCAGCTCACACACTGAAGGTGCAAATTCCCAGCTTACATTCCTCCAAAAAGCCAATTTCGGGTGTGTTGGCCTCCTCCTGGATGCTGTTCCCTGCCCATGCAGACCCCCAGGCAGTGAGTCCTGCAGGAAAAGGGCTTGGAGTGGTTGGTTTGCAGCTGGACCCCGGCAGGGAGAGGCTGCCTCCTGTGATGGAGCCTGACTCATTCGAGCTCAGAATTCCTCTCCCTCTGTGCTCTGGTGCACAATTAAATGGGAAAGCATTTGCTCCAGCTCTCTGCCATCTTCTCTCATGCCAAAAAATGACTTAAACTGAGCAGCCAGGTCCCTGTCAGTCCTTCCCCAGTAACAAACCAGGGCAGAGATAATGAATGAGAACAGGGGTCACTTTAATTATACATTGATTTAACTGCAATGGACTCAAACTTACTAAAAAGAGAAAACCCTACCAAGTTACATTTTCTTTGGACCAGCACAGCCTGAAACCTCAGGGATGCCCTGCTATCCCAGCTCATTTTCAGGAAAACCTGAAATCCCTTTTTGTTTAAAAATCAAGCTTTGTCTTTTACAAGCTCTAGAACAACGTTGGAGAATCCACAGCTCTCCCTCTGTATTTCACTGAGATATTCAAGGAGCCCTGATGCAGGAAGGATGAAAGCCCAGAGCAATTCCAGAAGGAAGGATCCCATTTGTTCCCATATTGGGAGCCCAAGGCTTGGGACTGCTCTCCAGTGGCAGGATAGCAGGGTACCAAATATTATGGAGTAAGCTAAGGATGCAAGGAAAATGTAAAAGAAAATAGTCCCTAAGCAATTTAATACTAAATTAAAAATTGAATCCTAAACCAATTCCCCCGTAATGGACTATTTCTAATTAATTACCTTGTGTGTCTATAAAGATTTTTGTGGACCTCCCAGGCATGATTCATTTTACCAGGGTTATTTTTACAGGAACTCGTTTATCTCAGTGAATGAGTCCCAAACCGCATGGGAGCAGAGCTGAGCTTCACCTCTCGAGCACAGGGGAAGGTAAATGCGTTGGAGGAAACTGAGGCACGGGAGGCATCCGAGGGATTTATGATCCAGGATTTGGGCTCTCCAGACACACAGGATTTTGTGGACTTTTGGGATTTCCCACGAATTTATTTACACAGCAAAACTGTGCCTGTCCCTGCAGGGCTGGGATTAAAACCTGCTGTTCAGGAGAGAGAAACTCATCCAAGGCAGCAACACAAGTTTCTAAATTTCAGTTTGACTCCAAATTACAGAGGGGAAATGCTGGAGAATCTCATGTCTGACAGAGTGACCCTGTGCAGTCAGAGACAGCAGAGATCAAATACCTACGCATGATTTTGTAGGAATTATTTGTCCATTTTACCTCTGCAGAAAGGCAGGGATGTAACAAAGCCTAGAGATCAGCCAAAATCCTAATAAAGGCACCACCAACATCTAGGAGTGCTCAGCCCTGAGCTGTTTATGGGATAATATCTGCTCAGCAGAGAGGGAAAAGCTCAGCTGGCAGATTCTGGCCTGTTGCTCTCTGATCCCATCCCACAGCTCCAGGGATGGGTTATTCTCACTTACATCCTTTTTAATTGCTTTGCTACATGTCAGCTTGGGCCAGGCTACGAAATCCAGCATGTCAGCACCACTGTGGGGCACATTTCTCATCAAACTGCTCCCAGAGCTGGGCAGGGCAGGACTTAACCCAGCGCTAAGGGGCTGGTGATGGGACATCCCTGAAATTCCTCGTGGATCCCTCCTGTACTGCTCATCCCGCTCATCCCTGCACTCTCTCTCCCACCACATTCCCTGCCACCTCCACCTGGAAGGCCCCATTCCTTACATTCTCCATCATTTCTGCTGTAATTCCTTCTGCAGGCCCAGCACACCCCTCCCATGCCCTCCCTCAGTCAGAATTCCTGGGAGATGTTCAGGCCCCGTTGCCCATGGAAGCAGCGAGAGCAGTTTGCCTCAGTGATAACTTCCTTGAGAGCAATTTCCTGATGGAGAAAGAGAAGTTCTAGGAATTATTTTATGAGGCACCTGTTAACCAGTTATAGCAGGGCCCTTTTCTCTCTCCTAATGTGCAGATTTTTCAGGAGAATACCAAATCACCAGAGATGAATTCCCTGTGATTTCCCTGAAGAGAGAGCAGGTGCTGATCTAACAGCAGACATCACACTGAGCCAGGAGAATTCCCATCCATTCAGGAACGTGCACAGGATAACTGGGAGTACTGGTGAGTAACAACAGGGAAATTTGTTTCTAAAAGGACAATTAAAGGGGCTCAAATGTTGTTTCGGTGGGTGAGAGCCTCATCTATCCTGCAGCAAAGCTCATCTGAACAACGTGAGCAGCACTGAGCTGTGCTTTGCAATTGCGGGCAAGCTGAATTTATAATTGCACTTGGTTGCCAGCTCCCTGCACATCAGTTCAGGGCTAAATAATGGGCAGTTATTGTTGATATCACTTTTATTGACCTCTTCAGCTGCACCTTCCATGATTCTACTGGGTCCCTTCCAGCTCAGGATATTCCATATTCTATGATCCTTGGCTCAGTTCCATCCCTGGAAGGGCCTGGCTCCAGTCCCCACCTCCATCCAAAGGCACAAGCCACACGTGACGCTGGTTTGTACAGAGGAACTCGGGAATTAAAAAGTTCCAGAACAACATGAGTGATGTTCTTCAGACTTCTGTAACACAGCAGGGTTTTATGGACAAGTGTCTCAGACAATCCAGGGGAGGAGATCCATAAAATGTCGAGTTCAGCTTCACTGACATCACATCAGGCACAGAAGGGAATAAACAAGTCAGAGTAAGCTCCTTTATGATCCTACAGACTCTTCCCTTTCTTTTCAATTACTTTTTCTCTTCTATAAAAGATATAACTACAGGTCTTGTTTGTTTTTTTTGCTTCTGAGGGATTTTCCATTCTTTAACTTATTTATAATTAAAAGGTGTGCGAAATGCCAAGAGATTATTTGTTCTTTCACGAGGGATTTAAAGAACCATCACAATAAATCAATGAAAGGTTCAGTTTAAAGGGAGGGAGAGATGGATACTGTCAATATGAAACAGCAGTGAACTGTAAAAATAAGAACTAGGGTGCTGAGCTGTTTGTCAAACATGTGAAAGCACTGACAGGGAAAGCAAGAAATTCTGTTTAGAATCATAAATAGCTTAGGCTGGGAGGACTTTAAAGCCCATCCAGTGCCACCCCTGCCATGGGCAGGGACACCTTCCACTGTCCCAGGCTGCTCCCAGCCCCGTCCAGCCTGGCCTTGGGCACTGCCAGGGATCCAGGGGCAGCCACAGCTGCTCTGGGCACCCTGTGCCAGGGCCTCCCCACCCTCACAGGGCAGGATTTCTTTTGCAGATAAAACCTCAATTTCCCCTCGTTCAGATGCTCTCCAGGCACCACTGCAGCCCAATTCATCTTGCTACAGAAGTCACAGAAAATGTATCCCCTACCCCTTCAAGCCAGGCAGCAGCCAGAATTCCTGCTTATCCCAGCAGCAGTTCCCGAGCACGGGATAAGGGCAGTGGCTCACACCCCTGTTTTCCTCCAGCTCTTTCTTCCTGTGATATCAGGAAATCAAATTTCCCGATATCACAGGAATTGCAGGAAGACAATCCCTGCACAGGGACTCCTCCGGGCCAGGAGGGTTTGGGTGTTTGGGTGCAGCCTGTGGGGCTCATTGCAGGCACATCACTGGCAGGAGCAGGGATGCCAGCACTGGACAAGCAGGAGAAGAGCAGGCTGCGGGAAATCCAGGACCCCGCTCCCTGCACTGCTCTCCTCTGCAGAAGGATGGGGCACTGTGTGCTGGAGCTGGGCTGCGAGCAGAGGGCTCTCTTCAGGCCAAAGTGAAGCATTTTTGGAGGGAATCACCCTCCTCGGTGGGGCAGAATGGGCACTGTGAGGAGCAGACCCCATGTGCAGACACCACAGATCCAACTCGGTGTCCCCGAGGAATCCATAATTTACAGTGGAAGCCGACCTCTGCTGATCAGATGGTCCCACACGAGGATAAATGAGGAATAACACCCATTGCCTCCAAAGATTCCTTAAGGCTGTATTTCTGCCACAGAACACCTCCACTGACTCAGACAGTTCACAAATCACATCCCAGTAGATCTCACTGATCACAGCATCTAAAGACATGAAAATTCATTCAGTGAACACCAGAACCATTCACCAAAGAGCTTCAGCATAGAACGGAGCCACAATTAACTCTTCGTTAGCCCCTCCTGGATGATGATTTCCTCATCATTCCAATGAAAGCGCTCATTCCCTAAGCCAAGCCCGAGGCTGCTCTGTCCCTTCCCTTCGATCTCCTGGCAAACACTCAAAGGCAGGGGGACTGCGAGTGCTGTAACAATTTATTACTTTAGAGCGCTATGTAAATGAGTCATTCATATGCATACACCCAGCATTTAAATCACCCTCCCTGCCGTCTGTCACTTCACCATGGTGCATTTGAACAGGTACAGATTTATAGGGATTTTTCCCCACCGTTTCAGATCTATTCCCTAACCAGAGCGTTCCTTCTCCTGTGACAGCGATCCCACACTGCGCTCCTGGCATTTATCACCTTTCAGGGCTGGATGCAAATCAGAAGTGGTGAGAACGACAGAGGGTTCAGAGGCATTTGCTACTGTTTAGAAGGGTTATTTTATTGCCACAGGGCGCTCCAGCCCCAAATCCTGGGCATGACGAGGATGGCAAATTGCTTTATGCTGTCCTACACACGATGCTGAACCAGCCTCTGCTTGCAATTAAAGCTGGTGCAGGCAGGAGCAGCAGGAAGGCTCCCAGAAGAAAGAGGAGAGTCAGCAAGAGATTTTACTCAAATTTTGTCTTTTCCAAGACCCGTAAGACAAACGTAAATCACTCCACACAAGCTCATTCCATTCCTGCACAGTTTACAGTTTATCCCGTATTATTTTTCAAAGCTCTTGAGGGAAAGTGCCACACACTATTTAAACCTGCATAATTCAACAACAGCTCTGATGTTTAACAGAATCTTTAATTTCATTCTTTACTCACAATTAGACTCCACACTTATTCCTGTAGCCCTCAATTAAGAACACAGTTCAACGACATACCTGAAAGAATTTGAGAGACATTTTATCTCCCGATGCAGCCCCTAAAAAAAAGGCCATAATTGCTTGTCATTCAAGGAAAATTAAAAATCATTTGGGGAACGATGTGAATGGAATTTGCAATTAATCGCAGGATTTTTTTCCACTCCAGGAGGAGCCCTGTGCATTGGAGGGCCCTTCAGCAGGCGGATGAAGGACAACAACTGCTCTGGGTGTGAATTTCACCACACCAAGGACTCCTTACATGAATTTAGATGTTCTGTTTTCCCCTCAGATGACCTGTACCTAATCATGCTGCAATTCCCCCTCCCGTTCAGCTAAATGAAGCTGTCAGCTGCTTCTGGAAGCTCCAGCAACCAATAAAAGGAAGGAATTAACACTTGTGGTGGCCACTCATCCCATCACCTCCCAGCTGCTGGAATCCTCCTGGAAGCCACAGAGCACTGAACATCATTTCCCTGATGTCACTGGCACAAAATCATGGCCAAATTAATTCATCCTGAAACATGTGGGTTTTCAGGCACATCAGGGAATATTCTTGTATTAATAAAAAGAAAATCCAATCAAAACCACCAGGTTTAGTGCCTGTCTCCATTGCTTTTTCTCTTTTAGGTTAAATCCAGAAAAACTCTATTTTTTTTCCTCATAAAACATCTGGCCCTGCAATCCATAAGACATTTTCCTATCAGAAGCCACATAGAAATAGTAAGAAGATAGATTGAGTTTCACAGGGAAATATTTTTCTAATTGAAGTTAAAGTGGTTATTTTTTTTAAATAAAAGCGTTTGTGTTTTTAGTGATTTTAGTACAAGCTCAGGGCAAAACCAGCCAGAACATCTCGTTTAAGGCCCTCAATAATTACAGAAATTAGTGACATGGCATAACTTTGCCTTTCCATTCTCAGCCCCAACTGCATCTCCTTGATTTACAGGTCTTTAATTACATCATCAGCCCTTCCCCACGTGTGTCTGCTCCCTGAGCACACTGACTTCAATCCTTCCTCCTAAATGAGCCGGGATTTAATATTTTGGGGTTGCCTCATTTTTCAGTGTGTGTGTCTGAGCCTTATCTCCTGCCGACTGTCCAAACACTGCTCCGAAGAAAGAATTTTTCATTTCCTTTGGGCTTTTCTCGGCTGTTTGTCGCTATCTGAATGCTCCACAGCATTAATTAAACTGACAAGGTAAGGCAGCAGAATTATCTCCACTTCACACACGGGGGGCTGAGGCAGAGAGTTCAAGTTGAAAGGAAAGCTGGCCATAAACTCCACAAAAATACTGCGGTTGGAACAAGCTCCAAAAGGCAGCGCTGCCTTTCCCTGAGGGCACAGGAGGAGGACCTGGACAAGCACAGGTTTCAGGTGAGTGCAGGAAAAACCAGGCCGAACACAGAAAATTTCCTTTTCGTCTTTGAAGACTTGGAGTTTGGTTCGGAGCAGTGAAAAGCAGCCACACGCTGGCTTCCCATGCATGGATGGAATTTGAAGTGAAGCAGCCCCAAAAAAGCAACGTTAAGGGATCTAAGCTAAAGGTTTCAGTGTTGATAAAGAAGCAAACATCACTCTCCAAGTTCAGGTAATTAAGGGATCCATTTAGCACCTGTTACATCCCTGAGGGGGCTCCATGGCAGAGCTCCCGTGCTTTGATGGGATCACCACTCCTCAGCTTTCCCATATTTTCATCACCAGTGTAAAGAGGCTGATGGAGCCTTCCCAGCCCCGGTGCAATCAAGGGAGGGCAGAGGTACCACCTGACTGACCCCAGGGTTACTGGTGAAGTACTAACAATTTTACGTGCAAATTGCAAATTTTCAGGAGTCTGAATCTTTACCCAGCGTGGGCAAGAGCTGCTCCGAGAGTAACCTGGAGGAGCTGGAAAAACGGAGCCAAACACCACTCCTGAGGTGGGGCTGCACTTCTTCCCAGCTGTGAACAGCCCCTGGGTGTCACAAATTCCCCATTTGTCACCAAACACGATTCTGTTCCTCCTTCATGCACCGAGAGCCTGCTCACACCCAAACCCATTGGGACAAGCGAATCTCATCAGTCACCCAAACAAGGGCAAATGGAGGTGTCTGGTGGTGTTTGGACAAGGAACAGATAATTCTGGGTGCTCCAGTGACTTCTCTCCTCTTGGCAAGGCAGAGCTCTGTGAGAGTCCCAATGTGCCAGACACAGTCCCCAAAAGTACAGTTCTCAAGGTAATTTATCGGCTTTAAAAGCCAATATTTGCAAAAATAAATGACAAATATAAAGACAAAACCCTCAGAATGCTTGCAGAAAGTGATGGTTTAAACCGCCAAAGAAATGTCATAACATTTTCTCTGAAAATTATTCATAACCTTCTGTTGTGAATGGATTTTTAGGGTTGGCTCTCGCCATATGTTGTATTAATTGTAAATCATATTATGAGTTATAACGTTGTATACTATGATATTATCCTGCGGAGATATCAAGGGGATCATACATGTTAAAGGGTTTAACGTTGTTGGGCTGTGTCAGTGACACAGGTGGCTTTATGGGGCGGGTGATCTGTGTGGCACGGTCCGTTCTCTGGGGTTGGCAGAGGGAAGGAGCTGCTGCCAGCCAGGCCCGAGAGCAGCGCCATAAAGGAACGGGGCCTGCAGCCAATGAGAGCCCCGATCGCCTCAGGGACAGAAAAGCGCGGGCTCCCGGGAGAGCGATGGGGGCGGGGCTATGCAAAACCATACATGAATATGCATCAGGCTGGGGCACCCGCAGGGGTATAAAAGGCCGAGCGGCCATTTTGTACATGAGCCTCTGGCGGCAGGTCAAGCTCCCAGCGCTGTCCCTTTGCGGATTTTTATGTTCTCAATAAATTTTTAATAACTCATTTCCATACTGGATCTGGGTCGTTCATAACACCGCCAATCAGTTCCAGAATGTTCTGCTTCTTTCCCTCCCTACAAACTGCTATTAAATGTAGCAAGGTACTGAGTACAAGGCTTTGCCTCCACTAAATCCCTTCCCAGCATGTCAAGTATATAAATATTTGAACAGGCAATGGCAAATTCCGCACCCATACAGATATATTTATTAATTTCAATCATCCAGGCCAGGGAGGTGTGAATGAGGCCACTGTCATTTAGGGCTGTAATTAATCATCACAGACACTTCCCTGTCAGGGCCCATAAATCAAGAAGCAAAGCGTTTCTCCTCCTGAGTGATACGGAACCAGCATTAACAGGGTGACAAAAATCTAATGCTGTCAGTGAGTGGGAGATATTTTATCTGCCTCTGACACGGGGCTGTTCCACACGGGTGCCCTCCACCTCAGAATTTATTTTCTGGATGTAGAGCACACATTTTAAAAATATGAACAGAGCAGAACAACAAGGCTGAAGTGCGAAGTTGCCAAATGCCAAGATAGAAAAGTTTCTCAAGGAAAAGAAAAAAAAAACCCTGACACATCAATCCGAGGCATAACAAACACATGTTGGAAATAAGAAGGGACAAATCCCTGTTTGCAGGGCAGTGCAAGGCAATGCCTGAATTGTAAAACAGCTGCAAACCAGCCCGTTTAGCTCCACCTCTGCCTTTATCCAACAGGGTCGTTCAGGAAAACACAAGGACAAACGAGGCTTAAAGCACTGATTAAATAAAAAAAAAAGGGAAGAAAATATGAAGAACTAAATCTCCTTTTCAAAAAAATGCCCGAGTCCACAGGTCATGTCCATGGTCGGGAGATTCCCGGGCTGGTGCTCCTCAGCTCACGGCAGAGGTCACCACCCTTTCCTGCCATGGCATTGCCTACTCAGATTTCACACGAGAAACATGAGATATGAACTACTGAAACTTCAAATTTTCACTGCTTTAAAAAATTATTTTAAAGTGTAGCTACACAGGAGTGTATTTTACCTTTAATATTTGCATGAACCCACTGAAAGCCAAACCCAAAACACCCAGGCACAGCCAGGCTTGTGGGAGACGTGCATTTGAAGAGACACAAGCCCTGCACTAACAGCTCATCTGAAACGCATTCAAACACTTGAAATACTTTTAAAAAACCTCGTTAGATTCTGGGAATAACAGTCAATGCCATTTTATTTGACATTTCTTCCATCTCCAGCTACACCACGTGCTCGTGGGGTTATTCACAGCATCTCCTAGCAGTCATACTGACATTTTTCCCAACACAAATTACCTGGGGGTTGCTCTGATCTCCAGGCAGGAGCTGGAGCAGTTTTAGGGCTGTTGCTGGTACCTAAAGCACCTGAGAGGGATCTCAGGCAGCTGCCGTGAGGAACATTGGACACTGAATTTTTGGAAGGGTCAAGCTGGACAGAGCTCAGTTCTGAGGTGATAAAACACAGCCATGAACACACCTCATCACCTGCACTAAACACAGTTCAAGGCTCCCCCGGAGACCTTTAATCTTTAAATATCTGAGATCTCAGCACTTCAGTTCTGCCAGTAACAATTCCAGCTGCAACTTCTTACCCCACTTATTCTCAGGCGACAAATTTTATAGCCAAAATCGAACCTAAATATACTGATTGCAATCTACCATGGGAAAAGAAAGAATAAAATTTCTTATTTAATCACACAATTCTATCACCAGTCTGCAGAAAATAGATGCACAAGTGTATTACTGCCTGTGCTCTAAGTGCTAAGGTGGAATTCTGCCCACAGGCAGTAACTATAAAGCCAGGTCTGAGATAATCCAGTTGTAAAACACTGAGCATAAACCACATGCTCTTAGCCCCTGATGGAAGCATTCTTCTCCAAAGCACAATTTACATTTAAATTGATATTGTAGGAAATCAAATACTCAGAATAAGTGTCAAGGTTTTCTTCTTCACCGAGTTGTTTCCTAATTGGATTCAAGTGTTTTGCCTAACCATTTCATACTCCTATTTTGTTCTGGAAATTAAAAATAAAATCTTTCATTATTCATGATCCCTAACTTCTGGGAAGTGCCTCAGATTGTTTTTGTTAAGAAAATAAGAACAGGCTGTTTACATTGAACTGCTGGGACCGAGCAAACAAAAAGGAAGAAATTCCTCCTGAAGCAGTAAAAGCAGAGAGTTCTGAGGGAAGCCAGCAAAAACATCCACATCACAAATGCCTCTCCTGGCCTTCCCACCCAGAGGGAACAGAGCACTCGGGACCCTCCTCACTGGGAATGTGGTGCTGGAGTCAGGGTCCCCCCTGCCTTTCCCTGGGTCTGTTTCGCTTCACACCGACCCCAATATTCCATTTGAATTGCAAGCCAAGACCGTGGACTCCCGACAGAGGATAATGAGGACAATATTTAACAAACTTCTGGCCAGCTAAACAAACAAACAAAAGCTTTTTGAGCAATAAAACAGCATTTCCCTAAAGGAGAAGCTTCAAAAAAAATGATACAACTAATGAGGCTGAAGAACATCCATAACCAGGGTGAATCTGGTGGCTGGAAAGAGCAGCAAAGTGCCCATCACACTTTGCATTTCTGGCAGGGTTGGTAGGGAACAGAATCGATTCGATTCTTCCTTTGCTGCTGCAAGGACAAAGCACAGGTGTTGCCATGGGTTGTTACACACAAATAAATACATTAACTGGTAAAAAACCCCGTTGAATGGTTCCCTACCAAGTTTTTGTTTTGGCACAAGACATTGCGAGAACAAAGCTCAGTGAGAAACTTCTTTGCAGTTAACGTAGAAAAACAAGCAAGTACTGAGATTTCACACAGAAGCCGCACAAGGCCCCTAATGGCTGCACTTGCAAATTGCTCGAGTTAACAAAACCCTTCACACCACATCCCAAATTCCTTCATTTCTGCCCCGAGTACCGCAAAAGGAAGGGAATCACAGACATTTGCCCTCACCACGCTCAGCTGCAGCTCCAAACTATTCCACAGCCAGATGTGCAAAGATCTCTCAGACTGAGCAGGTTCATTTTTAATTCAGAAAAATCTTTCTGCACCTGGCTTTGCTACTCTGCTCCTACAAGAACTTCAGGCTGCGGCTTCTGCCAACTTCCTCTGCCAAGTGCTGCTGGTGTAATTCCCTTCCAGCCGATAACATCACACAGGGAAATTTCACTCATCATCTCTCCTCAGTGTTAAATGTGCTGCTAATTTGGGAAATATTTCACCTGACCCGTCAAATCAACTGAATACTTCCATGTCCTTTCTTTCCTTAGCGTGATAACCGATTCAAAGCCATTTATTCCACTTCGTTAAAATCAAAAGTTGATCTGAAAAACAATAGCTGAGGCTTGCAGTGGATCGAGCCTCACGTCATCAGTGCAGCAGGAAAACAACAGCAAAAATCAGAATACTGTTTATCTCTAAATGATCATCTCCTTCATAGGGGTTTATTTTTCACAGAGATCTTCTGCTGGTTTATATTGGATTTTAAATGCCCATCTCCGCAGCCTAGAGCAATGCCCAATGCCAGCAGCTCTTCCCAAGGCAGGGAAGGGCTCCCAGTTAGGTGGGAAGGGAACATCCCATCCCATCCAGCAGAGGAGGAGCCCCATCTCCAGCGTCCCCAGCTGGGAACGGACAATTGGGGTCAAATTTAGCCCACCCTAAAAGCAACCAGACTTTGCACAACCTCATTCAGCCATGGGACCCATTCAGCCCTTCGAGGCCCAAAGCACAAAGTTTTCTTTCCAAAAATCCCAACTCTCCCAAAGCAAAAGGAACAATTAAATCATGATTTCAAGAAAACTGAGCAGACTCAGCAAGCTGCTAAATACAGTTCCTAAATTAAGGAGCGTAAAGGTGAAAGGAATGAAAAGAATTTACTTCTGTTGGCACCAGAAAAACTTTCCCCTTAACCAACGGCAATGGCTGGGTGTAGTTTAGGTTTTTATACACATTTATAAAAAGCCTTAATTTAGGAGACAGCTATACTTTCGGCCCAAATTCCCACCTAATAAATTTTTATCAAATTATTAAAACTCCATCCAGAAAGAAGAAAGTTTTAGGACCTCTTTTGCTTTTCCCTGAAGGGTGACCTACATCACAGAGCTGCTTGGAGGATGGCAAAGCAGGTAAACCTCAGGCTGCAAAAATGGATTTTGAGGGTACACAAATTAAATGTTGTTGTTCAGTTTTGGTTAAATAAATTCACCCCTGGCACTTGGGTGGGCTGACAGAACCTAAGCCCCAAGAAATTACCTTTGGAGGAAGCTGATGAGGTCCTTGGCTGGAGGGAAGGAGCAAACAAAGTCCCAAACCAGAATGAGAAAAGGAAGGAGGAAATGGGGAGCCTTAAATTGGGTCTGCCTCCACCCCCGGGAGGGACCATCCCATGAGGCCAATCACGGGAATGGGCAACACCTGGGAGTGCTTGGGATGTCCCAGAGGATCTGTCAGAGGCCAGGCAGGAATTTTTCCCCATTTCCAGCTCCTTCAGACCTCAACGTCATTAGTGTTAATGACACCTTGATGAGCAAGCCCTGCCCCGCGGGATCCCTGCTGCTCCTCGGGATCTCTGCCAGTCCAGGGAAATTCTCCTCCATGAACAGTGTGACAGCTGGGAATGAGAAATCAGACATCCCTTGTCCCTCAGCCTCACACATGCATTGATTGTAATCTAATGAAGTTTATCAAAATTAGGCATTGTGGTTAGAAATTCCAGCCAGGGAAACCCTCTGGGATAATCCCGAACCCTGCCTCTAATGGCCTCATTTGTTTGCAAAACAGAAACTATGCCATTTGTGGGGTAGTTCCATCCTCAGCCTCGGTAACAAAATCGGACACTTTAAAGGCAACAAAGTTCTCGGCCTTTAACAGTTGTGGTGGTAAAACCAAGCTTAAACTTAGGAGAGAAATGATTCATAAAAATGAGATGTTCTGTATTTTTACCACAAATATTTTTGCCAATTCATTTCTCCAACCACAAGACCTCCACATGGAACCTGGGCAAGAAAAAAGGCAGGAACGTGCTCCATTCCTCTCCTGGAACTCAAAAGAGAGAATTGCCCCAACCTAAATCTCCACATGAGATCCAGCCCCACCTTCTGCCGGACAATCCCTGCCCAGCTGGGTGAGGATTCCAGGGACAGAGGAATTCAGGGGGCACAAATCAAGGTCCTGAGCAATAAAGAACACAGGAACACCGCCTGCATTTCTCCCCTCTGGGTAAGACATCCCACAGCTGTGGCAGGATTTTCCTTCCCACTCTGGGTCACATCAGTGCAGGGAATTCTCAGTGACCTGTACTGGGACAACCCCACAGCAGGAAGATCTGGAGAGCTTTCTGCAGCGCTGTTCTGCCAGCACACCCAGCCGTGTCCCACTTCCTCAGGAGTCGTAAAGGCAATTCCTCACATTCTCTGGGAAATCACGCTTTAACAAGTGTCTGTTACTCGCCTGCTTTTCTCAGAGCCAGAGCTCAGCCCTGCAGAACTTGGTGCTCCTGTCAAACCCTGCTCTTGGAGCAGTGAACTTGGAGGGCAATCTGTGAAACAGGCAATTGCCAGAATTGCTGTAATTGATGGAACTTTACAATGAGAGGTGTGTGAGTTCAGCAGCTTCCCATGCAATGCATTCCTGCTTGGAAAACACCACCTTCCCTTGAAGGACAGAGCATAACTCATGAGCTGTCTTTCAGCAACCCAAGCAAGTGGCAGAGCTTGTTGAACTTGTCATTTTCCCGTTTGACGAAGAGATGAAATAATTGAAATTAAATAAAGTTTAAAATTAAACTGAATCTCTACGCGAACCCCACCTGTTCGGAGGTGTGACATTCCGCTTGCCCTGGAGCAAAATATTCTGTTTCAGCTGCCTGAAAGTGAAATAAGTGCCACAAATGGGTGAAGATTTTCTGTGGTCAGGTGATACAGATTTATTTCCTTTAGAGAGGAAGCTCAGAACTCTCTACATTATTCCTCTGGGACGGGTAAAGTCAGAGAGACCTTACTCACTACTAAATTACTCTGAAGTGGTTAAGATTTAACAAATGTTATTATGTGTCAGCAAAGAAGGGGCCACCATTATAATAACAACTGTACAGCATGCACACATCACAAAGATTTTTATTCTGTTTTATTGGAAATTACAGTCACACCTTTCAGACATTGAAGTGACAGATTTCTCTGCCAGTACTGTCTTAGAGACTGTTCAGAAACCTCTACTGCTGTTCATCAACTTGTGCAAAATAATTGGCACTATAATTTTATACCTGTCAGAAATGCAATGTACAGCATGGACTAATTGCTATTTTGTGTGCTCAGAAAGGTATAAAATCAATGTAACCACTGTGGGAATCAACAAATCCTTTTGTGAAGCTGCAGAACACTAAACATAATTATGTTTACTACCCCCAGTCTTCGGGGGCACCAGATTTGCTTCTATCACACATAATCTTATAACAATTTTGAGAGCAATCTTGTAAAGCACTTAAACCACCCTCCTACTGGTGAGAGACCTCAAAACCTGTCAGATTCTCCATGAGTTTATGGTTTCCACATGACTGTGGAAATAATGAAAGCTCTCTGAATCCCCAGTGATTCATTTTTTTTCTCTCCTGGCCTTTGTAACTTTGCCTAAATCAATGAACATCAAAAATCTGTAAAGCTTTTTAGGTTTTGAATGTGTGAGTATGTGGCAAGGCTTGTGAGATGTAAAAAATCCTGCAAAATGCTCCCTATTTCCTGTGCCTCACCTTAAAGAGCCTCACCCATTGCCTGTGCATGAAATGATGTTATTTTCTTCTTGCTGTGCCCCCTGCTTCCCCACTGTAACACTGCTCCCACTGAAACAAACCACAAAACTTCTCCTCCAGAAGCTTTTTCCATGAATGCCACTTTTATCAGACCCTGGAAAGAACTTAATGAAGCTGGAAGTGCTACCATCAAATTTCATGTCTGTGTATTTCAGAAAACAATGCATCTGTCCTAATTTTACAGCCTGTTTGGGCAGGGTGCTCTCTTCTGTGCAAACAACCTTCCAGCGCTGCCGACTGAGGGGTTTATTGGCAGCTGCAGTGGGTTCTTGCAGAGGCAATAAAGGCAGAGAAAAAACAGTTACAAAGGGAAATAAAAAGGGTTTTAGCAACAGGTGACTGCAGAGAAGGGTTGTGCCAGCACCAATTTCCCAACTTGCAACAATGGATCTGCAATAAAACAAGCAAAGGTTTCAATGAGCTGATGATGGCTGAGGAGAAGAAATGTTATGTACAGACTTGAATAAATGTGTCCAGTTTTAAATACAGTTGTTCATTCCTACACGGGTTTCTGTAACACCAGTGAGGTATGACGTCCTGCAGGAGTTTGGGTTGGAATCAGTGATAAAAGGCAATAACCCAGAGGGTGGGGCCTCCGAAACCCACCGAGATCATGAATCCAGCCATTCCCCAAGGCCACCATGAGTCCACAGCCCCCAGTGCCACATCCACGTGGCTTTTAAACCCCTCCAGGGATGGGAACTTGCATGCAAGGCCATAAAAACACCTTGACCATGGAGGCCAAATAATGCAACATAAAAGTGCTTTTGACCAGACCCCCATCAGCAATGGCCCCACTTTTTAGCAGACATCACCTCTTCCCGAGGGATTTCTCTCCAGCAGGAAACCACATCCTTCTGATGTAACCCAAAGTGATCTCTTCTCTTTGCATTTGCTGTCTTAATACATTCAATTAATCTGTAACATGACAGAGGCAGCATGAAAACAGACTTAAGGCTTAGCTTTAATATGCATTAATGCAGTTAGGCTGGGTTTGGCAGAGCAGCTCTCTACTAATCTTGGCTTCCCAGATTACAGCCCTGGAAATTAATGATCTGTCACTGGACTTGCCTGGGTTCTAATGAAGTAGTTAGTCAAGTACAAGTAAAGTCAGGTGGAAGAAGCTGCCTCTTCCCATTTGCAATAAAGCCTTCCCCCCTCTTTGGCTAACAAATTAAATTAGTTGAGAGGAAAAATTTAATTATTGTCATGCACCATCTTCATATTTGTGATCAAAGAAGTGCCTCTCTCTGAGCTTTGTAGTCCCCTGCTCTGCTGAAATGGGAGAGAAGGAAGAGAAACTTGGCTGAGTATCAGGATAGATTTAGAATTATTGTTGTCTCCAAGCAAAAAAAAAAAAAGTCCTGGGGGAAAAAAAAGTTTTATTTCTTTCATTTAAATAAAAAAGTTTCTTTCAGCACTGTGAGAGCAGCACTGCTGTCATGTCCAAATGAGAGGAACACAATTATATCTGTCTCATGTACTGTCCTTCAGCCAAAGTGGCACAAACTCCTTCCCCCTCCTGCTTCTAAAAATAGATTATTGTTTGATCACAGAAATATAAATGTTCTGAACTTCTCACCAGCTCTGATACCCTCACACACAATACTAAAATGCAGGTGGCTGGCACTTCCGTGTAACATGATTATATCAGAAAGTCAGAATTGTCTGAATGTGCTCTACTTATTGCACCTTAAAATACATTTTCCTTTTCTTCATAATAAGCACTCTTTTATGCCATTTTCTTAGCAAGCTCCCATTAAAAAAAAAAATTCAAGCAATTCTAAACCCTTCAATTTCTTGGCTTATAATCCTGTGGCAATATTTCCCTTAAACCTGGTTTTCAGTCATATCTCCTGAATAGTCCCTGAAATCCCAGTCAAGACTTGTTCCCTGCTCTCTGAGGATGTAGATGTAACATAAATATTTCTGTGCCTCGAAGAGCTCGGAGTTTAAACAGATGTGATGATCCATTCTTAACCGCCCTGCAATTGAAATGGGAACTGCTGGGCTGTGCTGGAGCTCAGAGCAGCCACAAATCAGCTCCTCAGGCAAACCCGTCCCTCCTGATCACTTCTGGGTGATAACACAGAAAAATTATCCCACATCATCCAGGAGACAGGAAGTTTCCTTGAGAATTTTAGGCCTGAGTCTCAGGGCGATGCTGAGCTAAACTGACACCCCTCAAGTCTTCGTGGCCACTCTTGTCCCAGACCAGGTGATAAATTCAGCTTGGCTGATTTTGATAAACAATTTTTCAATCAATAACATGGCAGCAAATCTTCCCAGCCCGGGCACAGCTTCCAGGAAAAGCAGGGAAAATCCAAGGGCCATTGCATGGCAGTGCTGATAATTGATCCTGGGGCTGCCAAGGTGCCACACATCAATTAACTCAGCACTTTTGCCTCCTCTGGCCATCAGCAGGAGCTCTCCGACCCCGGTGGCACAGGGAGGGATGGTGACCACACCTGGCACCAGATCTGGGTCACAGCCAGCCAGAGTCCTGCAGAGCACAGAGCCCTTTCAGCCCCACGGGGACGATGGCCTGAGCAGCACGGCTCCAGGCTTGGAAACAAAACCTCCAACACCCACAGGGATCCCAGCACATCCCCCTCCTGCAACTTCCCAGCTCCCATTAGGGTTAAACTTCTCAAGAATTATTGGGCTATGCTCCACTGCCCTCGAAATCTACAGTGGTGCTCTGTACCTGCCTGCTCAGTCAGATCATACATCAAATATATCCCCAGGGACAATCCAAACCCCATCAACCTCCAAGAAGCTCTTTTTTTTTGGCATCTGTAAGCTGGAAAAAGTTATGCAGTTCTGGGCACTTTCCCTCGCTCTGCTGTTAATGATTTCTCTCTTTTTTCCCCCAGAACTGATGTGCAGCATCCCTCAGCCCCTCTCTGCAGGAGGAGGAGCTGTTCCATTTGGCAGAGCAGAACTAAAGTACAACGGAGGAGACACTTGGAGTGTCCTCTGCTGGAGCCTGGACTTTTATCTCTTTGCTTTCTTCATTGTTTGTATTGGAAATGGAGAGGATGGGCTGAGATTTGCGGGCTCCTCATGTCACTGGTAATCCCAACATCACCCTCCGTGTGTCCCCATAATTAAAATAAACAGCAAATAGGGGCTTTCCCCTCCTCCTCCATTGGAAAGGAATTTTTCCTTACACCATGGATACTTTAAATGCTTTGCTACAAATGAGTTAACAAAGGGCCTTTTTGTTCCTAATCTCACACCTGGATTTACCTCTGGAAAACTCCAAGGGGCACCTAAAGACTCCAAAGGGCAGTGGATGCACATCAGCAACAGAGCTCTGATGGTTTTGCTCTGAGCTCTGAGGTCAGTCAAACACTGACTTTTGGGCACTAAACTTTAAAATGAGCTCTTTCCTCCTGGGCTGCAGCCCGGGCAGTGCTGCTGCTGTTACACCTGCGGTGATCGGCTCACCTGGAGACTGGAAATGAAAGGCAGCCGAGCGCAGAGATGCCAACTCCTGCTGCATCCCCACGGCTCAGCACCTGCTCCAGAGCCTTCCTCATGTTCTGGCCACGCTCTGAATTAGGAATTTCCCTATGGACCTTTTCCTATGGCATCAACCAGGGCGTTATCTCAGTGCTTCATATGCCTGTACTGCATTTATCTGCACAACCGCCCTGTGTGCTAAGGTATTATTATTCCCCCCACCAAAGCCTGGAATAAAAGATCAAAAATCCCCCCAAAGCTGGCTTATGTGTCTGAGGTCTGAGCATATTTCCAGAGTATTTTTCATTCTCTAGGGCCCCACAAGCAGCGTGCAGCAGGCAGGAGTTGTAGCGGAGACGGGGGAGGTGGAGAGGACAGAGGTAAACGCAGACTCTCAGCATTTCCTCAGAGCCAACAGCAAAAATTACAGAGAACAATTCTAAATGAGCTTCCATTCCTCCAGTTCCTGGGGGAAACAAACAGTCCAAATCCATCTGTTTTCTAAAAACACCTCTCCCACCTTAAACAAACACCAGTTAATCCCAACAGCACAACAAACACTCGGTGTTTACACAGTGGCAGAAGTGAAGCAGTAGGGAAAAAATGGAATTTCTAATATTCTCCTCTATCTCCAGGAGCAAGAGCACAGCAGTGTATTTTTCAAAACTGCTTCTTTGTGAATATGCATGAAACACATGTAGTGGTGTGGAACAGGCTCTTCTTTCAATGGGTAACTCATTTTTCACACACAAAAGGAAAAAAAAAAGAGCATTATATTTTTTTTGAGTAGCCACAGAGCCTGCTGTTTGTCTTTCAAATTCAGCAGAGCACGGTGCCAAAAAGGAGACTATGAAATCCTGAAATTCTGATAGCCCTAGGGAAGTTCACAGAATTCCAGAGTGGGTCAGGTTGGAAGGGACCACATGGGGCCACCTGGTCTCACCTCCCTGCTCATCCTGGAGCACAGGGCAGAGGATTGTGTCCAGGGGTTCTGGAATATTCCCAGTGAAGAGACTCCACAGCTTCCCTGGGCAGCCTGCTCAGGGCTCAGTCACTGCACAGGGGAGTTCTGCCTCGAGTCCAGGTGGAACTTCCCGTGCATCCATTCACCTCTTGTGGCTTGGCTCCCACACAGCGATCCAGGAACCCAGGGAGCAATCCAGGTCTGAGAGTTAAGGCCTGATAATAACAGAAAACGCTCAGCTTCAGGAGTGTGGCTACACTTCTCTTCCAGAACCTTCATCTTCAGGCCTCGCTCGCCCCGCTCCCACTCCAGTCCGTGTGGAGCAGGCTCTGGATCCCTCACCCACTCCGGGGGAATGGGAGCCCAAACCAAAGCACTGGGACAGAGAAACCAGCTCCAGTCACGCCTCACGAATCCTGGAGGTCACAGGTGAGGTGGTGGAATTTGTTTGATGATGTCATAGGGTTCCTTCAGCTTTTTGGTGCTCATGGCAGGGAAGTGCAGCTGCTCCAAGGTGTCCTAAACGCTGCCCTGCATGAGCTGTCCCCATGCCACCAGGTGAGTGACAATGGGAGGGAACTCTTGTTCCTCCAAGGGATCTGCTCCATTTGCTGGCAGCATCAGCAGCTCTGTCCCAGAGTCGCTGTGGGGTGAGAGCCTTCGCTCTGTGATTTATAGCAGTCATTACAGCTAAAGCAAACAGTTGCCTGGATACATCCACAAAAAAATCCCATCTCCATCGCAGTTCAATTATCTCCTTTGCCTAAAGCCTCTTCCTTTTTGGCATTTTCTTGCCCCTCCTCAAGACTCTTCCATTTAGAATTCCACAAATCGCTTATTCCTTGTCCATTGTCATCCTGGACCAAACCTGGGGTTATCCTTTCTCTGATTGTTCCTGCTGCTGTAAAATATTGGTTTGGGGGTTTTGTAAATTAAAATAGTTCACAACAAATGGCAGGTTGCCGTAACTCAGAAACTCAGACCTGAAATCTTTCACTTGTCATGGGGCTGGACCCCATGAAACTTCCTTCTTCCCCTGCATTTGGGATTCCAGACCAAACCTTACCCCAAAGGCTCCCAAATCCTCACCCCTGAAGTCTTGTGGCATCCTGAAGTTTTAGTGTCTTTAACTTTTGCCTTTTATGCCTCAAACAAATCCTTCAGCTGTGCCACAGACCAGTTCCAAACCACCCATGACTTACTGGGTTCCTGCAAGGGTCCCCTCTCCTCATCCTCACCACCATCAGCCCCTCCTAAAAGTAGAACAGCTCCCCAGAAGATAAAGGTGGAGGATTTCTCCTTATCACAGGAATTTCTGGTGAGGAAGGAGAGCTCAAGAGAACAAACTATGAATTCTATGAGTGTATGAGTGTATGAAAACTCTTTCATTTTGCCGCATGCCTAAAAGAACACACAAAAATCAGACAAGTAGGGTAGGAGTTTCCATGACCATGTTTTTAGTGCCTTCTCATTTCAAGCAGGGGATTTAGCAGGAACGTACACAGGAGAAAGGGCCTTCAAATATTTCACTTCCCCTTCCTACATTGGAGTGCACGGCCCTGATTTTCAGCTGGATTGGAGTAATGAGGGCAATGAACGGTGGCTTTCCAGAAATCCCCTCAGAAACTCTGGGAAATTATTTCCTGGGAGCACTTTACATTGGATTTTATCATATGAGGAGATATTCATGGTTTTAGACTCCATTTCATTTCAGCAGTAACCACTGAGAGATGACAAAACCCTCCAAGATCACAGAATCCCAGAATGGTTTGGGTTGGAAGGGATCTTCAAGATTTCTCATTCCGAACCCCTGCCATGGGGGAAAACTTCCACACCTGCAGAAATCAAATCAGACCTTTAGGATCTTGTATGACTTCCCAAAAATCAGTTCCTCAGCAGGAAAACTAAATACTAAAGCACTAAATTACAGCCATTAGCCAAGCAAATCAGAAATTTTTCAAAAGGGTATTGTGACATTGTTATTTAAAATCAATTATTCATTTGTTAAGGAAGATGTTTCATCGCTTTGTGTTTTGTAGGGAACAAATATTCCATGGTGGTTTCTGTTCCCCAAATGGGGGAATGACATGTGGCAGTTGTAAAGATTAATTTGTGCTACATGGCACCGCTGCTGGCTGCTCCTCAGGGAGACGGATGAGGGGGGAAAACATCCTGAAACATTCCAGTACATTAATTAACAATGGAATGCTCCAATCTAATTAAGAAACCATCAGCTCATTTGCACTGCTGCTCACACGAAGCGTATGGAGAGATCTCCGGTGAGCGGTGCCTGCAGGATCACACCTGGAGTGTGCTCACAGTTCTGGGATGTCCAGCCTCCTCTCAGGCCCTGCTGCCCCCAGCTCAGGGGGATTGGGTGCAGGGAAAACAGGGATTAGGTGCAGGAAGAATAAACTTAATTCTGGCTGAGCCGAGGGGATAATTCTCAGGCTGGGATGACAGTAAGGCTGTTTCAGAGCACAGACCCACGTGCAGCCAAGCTTTTGGGGGGTTTTACAGCAGAACTCCTGATTTACACCAAAATCCAGGAGCAGGAATGGAGTTCCGAGACACACATTCCAACCAGGCACGGGAGGGATTCAAGGGAACAGGCACCTGCTTTACCCAGGCTCAGCAAATCCACAAAACCCCGTGCAAAGCTACAGAAAAGCCTTTCCCTGCCTCCTCTGCTTCCCAGAGCTGCTCTGCATCACTCCCTCGGCTCTGGGACTTCCCATCCCACATTCCTGTCTCTCCCTCCCTGGATTAACCCGCTCCCTCTGCTAAACACAGACAGATTGCTGACAATGGGCATTAAATTTCCCAAAGTACCTCTTTGCTATCAAAAATCTCCGCCTTAGCACCACAGACAACATTTTAAAAAATCCTCCTCGACAAATCTGAAATCTCATCAGAGCAGCCAGAAGTATTTACTGCCTGTGTTTGCTGCACTCAGTCCCTCCAGTGGCAGCCTCAAACTCCCCAAGTCTTTTCAGTTTCATTCCCTTCTTTCCAAGCCTCGTAGTTCCTCGGGTTCACATCCTCTCTCCCTGTTCCCAGGGCTGGGGGGAGGAAAGCCGGGCAAGGCAGGAGCTGGTTCTGCAAGAGGATGTTCCAGCAGCTTGGGTCAGATGCTCCAGAGGTTTCTCTGGAATATCAGTGCCATGGGGCTTGTTTGGAGAGTCATTCCTCAGCGTTTGGAGTGACAGCTGGCCCCTGGCAGGAGATTTGCTGCTGCTTGGTGGATGAGGCTTCTGTTGTGGAATCAGGGAATCCCAGAGTGGTTTGAGTTGGAATGGACCTTAAAGATTATCCCATCCCACCCCTGCCATGGGCAGGGACACCTCCCGCTGTCCCAGGCTGCTCCAAGCCCCGTCCAGCCTGGCCTTGGGCACTGCCAGGGATCCAGGGGCAGCCACAGCTGCTCTGGGAACCCGTGCCAGAGCCACCAACAGGCACAGAGGTCAACCATGGATCCAAGGGAAAAATTATTGGAGGAACCTTTTTCTACAAGGGACAGAAAAGCTGATTTATCCCTTTAAACAGTAGTAATTGTGACATGTGCGGCAGCCTTAAGGACATATTCCAGTCACAAGACTTTTTCCAGTAAATAAACCGACAAAATGCAAAATTGTATTCAAATCAGTGCCAGTTCCGTGGAAATGCACAAAATAAGCATCAAATTTAAAGCACATTGCAACTGGACACGACCTTCAGCCGTGCCCGTACTGGCAGCACCTGGACGAGACACACAAACTGGCAGCTTGTACTCAAAAAGGGCTCCAAACGTGGATGTAAATACAGGGAAATACCCATTCCCACCTCCACACCCCTGCTGGGAAGGGATGAAGGTACTTGAGGCACTCCTTGACACCCCACTTCAACTCCGTGACCTCTGTGGGAGGTGCAGGAATGTCTGAATGCACACGTGAACCACGGCAATTAAGGAAATGAAATAAAAAAGTTACTTTTTCACCACCAGAAGCCACGGTTAGGAACAGCTGATTTCACTTCAATAAGAATTACATGGCTTTTAATTGAAATATTCCTGCCTAAGTGGTCAAATGTTAATATTTTAGTGATCTTTACAGATTTTCCTACTTCCCCTGGGCTTTTTCAAATCCACATTACCATCCATTGGGCTTCTTATTTTTCCTATTACTTCTCCTAAACACAAGTTGCTCTGAGAGATCGCCAGTAATTTGCATAAAATATAGAGCTGTTACTTTTCTTTTCTTAAAGGAAGCAGAATAATTGCAAGCTGCAACTACTGGAGCTGAAAATAACTCTCCAGACAGTTGCACATGCAGAATTAGATTAAAATGAGCTCATTTTTTTAAATGACCTGATAATTTATGAGGGGAAAAAAAAAAACCCTATCAAAGTATTTTCATCAGTAGAGAATGTTACAGCCCTCACACCAAGGAGGAGGCGCCTCCCTGCATGCAGATGAGGCAAACGTGACCTAGAGAGGCCAAATTAAGAGAACCAGAGGTTTTTTCTTGAAATATCCATCACTCTCTTCCTCTGAAAAATACAACAGGGGCAGATGATGGGACATCTTTACCACTTGGAGGAGAAGAAATTCCATAGAAAACCCAAGACACCACGTTGGAAGAAAAGATTGAGCTCTTGAGTTGAAAGTTGAGATGTCTTTTGTTCTCTCTCACCTGGGAGGAGCCTTGGGGACACCAGAGCAGCTCATCCCTGGCAGGAGCAGAACACTGAAGTCATGGAACCCTGGAATGGTTTGGGTTGGAAGGACCCCAAAGCCCATCCTCTTTCCAGTGGGCAGGGACACCTTCCACTATCCCAGGGTGCTCCAATCCCCTTCCAACCTGGCCTTGGGCACTTCCAGGGATCCAGGAGCAGCCCCAGCTTCTCTGGGAGTTCCATCCCAGCCCCTCCCCACCCTCCCAGGGGAAATGTTTCCAGATCAATGGTTTTCCCTGACCAGGAGGGCAAATATGGCCAAGATTGGAATCTGTTGGCCATCAACTTTTCCTAACTTTGCTGAGCCAAGAACTTCCTAATTACTAGGAGACAATTCAGAAATATGGAATGAGAAAGTCTGGTAAACCCTCAGTTTCCAGGAATTATTACAAGGAATTATCATGACAGCCAGGTACAGCTCCTTGCAACAATAAATTCTGACTGGTTTCATGGTTAACCTCTAGTATTGACAATATTACTAAACCCCCCTTGAGTGGGCTGTGCAGGTTTATAAATACATCCAATTATCATGTTTTTGATGAGATTTCATTTAAATCTAGCAAAAAATATTCCCAAGTGAATCATCAATTATTCATAACTGAAGATGAATTCAGCCTCCCTATCACAACTTTTCCTCCTCCTCCTTTTTCAGACCCATTGCTTCTACATAAATTAAATCCTTCACTACATGCATCCCAGTCAGATTTCCTTTTAGAAAGCCATATTTTAGAGAAAGCAATTACATTTGGTCATTGATGTATCACCCAAGTTTCCAGAGCCCCCCAAAATAGAAGAGGGGGTTGAGATGTTAATCTGAACAAATGTTGCACTTTGATAATAACTCAGAGGAGGAAACAGAAATCATCATCCCATAGAATGTCATCCACTCCAGACACAGCCATGGGATGGTTTGGGGATGGAACGGGGCTGAGCTGGAGATGCCACTGGTCACTGTTCACCAGGACTGTGAGGAATGGTGACTGAAGATCCCTTCTGGCTCGAGCCCCAGCCCAGAGCAGGTTCAGTAACCCCAGTGCCCCCAGTCTGGCTGTGGGATAATGCTCAGCTAAGGCAGGTTGAGAGGATTTTTAAAAACTATTATCATTATCATTACCATTACCATTATCGTAATCATTACCATTATTATTATTACTATTACTATTATTATTATTATTACTATTATCACTATTACTATTAATTAAACAGTGCTACGAACGCCTGGCCCTGGAAGGGAAGAATCCCTGTTGCACTCCTGCAGCCTCTGAATTTTGTGCAGACACCAGGGGGAGGAAAGGCAAAGGAAGGCATGGAACAGCCCCTCGTGCCCCCTGTCATCAGTGCTGGGGCTGAGGGGCACAATTCACCCATGGGAGATGGGAGAACACCTTGCTGTGAACTTCCACTACATTCTTGTTTCACCGATTCGTTTTTCTGAGCTGCAAATAGTTCTCTCCCTTCCAAATTTTCAGGTTCTTCACTCCAAAGGTCCTCCCAAGCTCTCCACTGTGCCTCTGCCACAGAACACTGCTCCTGACTCCCCATCCAACATCCCCACCCTGCCAAGGCCTCCCGTGGCCCTGGAGAATGTTCCCACGGAGCTGGCCCAGCACAGCTTTTGCTCTGCCCTGCTCCAGGATCCCTGTGCCTCCCACCCTGCAGAGGCACACAGCCAGCACTGATGGGCACCAGGGACTTGGTCAGCACAGGAAAACCACATTTCAGAGAGTCATGGAATCATTAAGGCTGGAAAACACCTTTGAGATCATCGAGTCCAAACTTCAACCATCAAGTCCAACCTTTTAGCACCCTGACACAGCGACTCTTCCTTTGGGTGCTAAACCAAATACAAATTTTAAACAGGGGAAGGGATGCAGGGTTTTTAAATTAACTCCTGCACAGGGATGGGCTTTATTCTGCACCTCAGTGTGCTGCTGTCAGGGAGCTCCAGCACCTGGGATTTGTGTGGGACATCACCACCAACAGAGACACCCGACCACATCTGGGTTCCCCTGGCTCAGAGATCACCCAGAGAAGCTCCACTTTAACATCTAAGAGCAGGGATACGTGAATTCCATTAACATTAAACCACAAGTCAATTAAATAAAGGCAGCAGCTATGTGCTTTTTGATGATCCTAAATCAGAGGCAATGATTCATTCTCAGGCCTCTTAAGTGAGGATGTTTAATGACATGGTGGGAAATGAAGCCTTTTTGTAGAAGGAGAGGAAACACCACTGTCTTTAGCAGCACTTACTGAATAATTAACCTGCACCCCTGTTATTACCTAAGAGTATTTGCCATTAACCCAATAAAAAAATCATATGAGGCATGAATAGGAAGAATAACAATGAAAATGTACTGCTTAGAGACCATATTGCTGGGACAGCACTCACATTTCTGTCTGAGCCTAATAAAGGATTGTAGTTTAAATCAGTGAATACAAACAGAAAACATTTGTTCAGTGCTTATTCCAGCTTTGCTTCCGGAGCTGAGCCTGACCCTCTCCTGCCATTGCTATAAATCATCCAAAACCAGGAGGCTTTCCCTTTGTTGGAGTTCAGCTCCTTTGTGCCACACTTGACCAGACATGATTATTTCTGTGTGCTGCCAAGACTGCAACCTTTTCCTGGCCGGGGAAGCAGGAGCTCAGTGAGAATGTCATCGCTGACAGCTCCGAGAACGGCCCTCGGGAAGCCTCTCCTCAATTCTCAACACTTCAGCTCTCTGCAACAAAGGTGCCCTCTTGTCTTTTCCACAAAAATGGAGAATTTTAAAATTATGGATGGGAGGTCTTTGACTCATCTGGCCTTTTATCCACAAGGAGTCTCTTTGTCATTGGACTCTCTTAATCTTCACTCACTTCATTAAAAACTATTGAAAACCTTCGTGTCCCATTCACACTTTGCCTCAGTTTCTCAGTTTCAGACTAAGACGTTGTTCAGTCCTACAAAACCATCTGAGAGTCAAACAATTGTCAGTGTTTGCAGACTAAAGTCAGTCATTAGCTGGAAACACACACCTGATTAATCGACACAAAAATTAACAACTCCCACGGGTAATTATCCTTCTCCTTCCAAACTGATGCCAGACAGACCTTGTTGTGTGGTGTCTCTGTGCAGCTGAGTGACCTTCAGTGTGGCTGTTTAAGGTGGCCTGATAATGATTTGATTATTATTTCATGCAAATTAAGAGTTGCCTCTCCTAAAAGAGCTGATTTTCAATTTCATCCTTATTTGCACACTGCATGAAACCATGACATTTCAGAGCTCTCCAGAGTCTGTCATCCTGCCTGGCACCGTTAGTTGCTGTTATCCAGCTCTTTTCTTCTCCTTAATTTATTTCCTAACTCATTCTTTGTTCTTACCACAGCTGAATAGGTTCATGCCCCAAACAGCATTTCCTGGGCAAGCAGCTGGGCTGGGGCAAGTTCCTGGCCATGGACTCTTCCCAACAGCAGCTCCACAAAAGATACATCAATTCCATCACTCTCCAGTGCAAACCTGCAGCAGTCAAAGCACTCAAACACATCAACATCTGCTTCTGGAGAAGCAAACCTCACTTTCTACTCTTAAAATAATAATAAAAAGGATTAAGAGAGAAGCTGGGGGTCTCTGACAACCCAAAACCTGACTCCTCTCTCCAAGGTCCCCACATTCCACGTTCTGCTTGCTGAGTTACATTTTTTTCTCTAGGTATTTCTCAGTATTTGCATTTGAACAAGAATCCAAAATAAAGCAAAAGCTTCAAGGTCAACAATCTTTTTATAGAAGCAAAAACCCAAGAGAAAAATTAAAGCAATTATTCTTAGCCAAAGGAGCAGTCAGTTCAAATAAATGTATCAAAGCCTCCAAATTATCAGCAGTAAAATCTTATGTCATCCAATAACGACAATGATGACAATAATTACTGGGGCAATGATTTAAAGCTCAGCATTTTTCTAGTGCCTAATTTAACAAGTACAGGTTGCTTATTTGTGCCTTTCCAGACTGAAAAAGCGTTTGTCTGGCTTTGTTTATTGTCTAAGATTAGACTTGGGGAAGACAAAAGCTTCCAGAAATTACCAAAGTTCCTGCAGAAGGAGATGCTGATGGAGGCACAATTTTCATAGGCAGAAAGTTTGCAGATGTCAATCTGTGTTTACCAAGAAAAGGGAAGAAATCAGAGCAGAGGAGCAGCAAACTTGTGGAAAACAAAGTCAGAATTTAGAAACCACCTCAGCAACCATCCAAGTGGATTCCTCACGTGGAAACCATCCCGAGCCTGTCCCCGTGCCTCCCAGGCAGCGATACCCCTCTGCCTCGGAGGCAGGAGCAGGGCAGCTGTTTACGTGTGAGGAATGCTAAAAAATATCTCCTGCAGCAGGAGGAATCCATGGCACAGCCCTGCTGAGGCTCTGAGTGCAGAATTCCTCAGGGCAGGAACCGCAGCTGCAAACCCAGCCCAACTCTCCTGGCTGGGAGTGTCCTGGGGCCGGGAGTGTCCCGGGGCAGTGCAGCATCTGGGACAGCAGTGCAGGCAGAGAAACAATCCCATCTCCCCCAGCCCTGCAGGACTGGCAGGGCTCTTTTGATAGATCATAAAACCATGGACTCGAATCGTTTAGGTTGGAGAAGACCTTCAGGATCAAACCCAGCATTGCCAAGGCCACTGCTGGCCCATGTCCCCAAGTGCCACATCCACATGGCTTTTAAATCCCTCCCCTCTGCAACAGGCTCAGAATCATACCCAGGAGGTTTTTGTCTCTGTTTTAACCTCAGTCGTTTTTTAAATGAACCTCACTCATCAAACAAAGAGTTCAAAAGGCTTCCTTTTTTTCTTTATAAGCATGAGGAATAAAACGCATTAAAAGCTGCAGAAATTCCTTCTTCCTCTGGACAAGGAGAGATCAAAGGCAGAACATTTCTTTGGATGGATCATGAAAGGTCAGATTTCTGAAAAATCTGGAAAATGCCGTGTCCTCTGTATTCATCTGGAACCAGCGAAACCTCTGGAATCGCAGAATCCCAGAAGGGTTTGGGTTGGAAGAGACCTGAGAGCCCATCCAGTGCCACCCCTGCCATGGGCAGGGACACCTTCCTCTGTCCCAGGCTGCTCCAAGCCCTGTCCAACCTGGCCTTGGGCACTGCCAGGGATCCAGGGGCAGCCTCAGCTGCTCTGGGCACCCTGTGCCAGGGCCTCCCCACTCCCTGAGTAAAGAATTTCTTCCTAACACCAGTCTAAACCTGCTCTTTCAGCTTACAGCCATTCCCTGTGTCCTGTCCCTCCATGCCTTGTCCCTGTCCCTCTCGAGGTCTCCTGGAGCCCCTTTAGGCCCTGCAAGGGGCTCTGAGCTCTCCCTGGAGCCTTCTCCTCTCCAGGTGAGCACCCCCAGCTCTCCCAGCCTGGCGTGACCCAGCGAGGGGTCACCCACTGCTCTCTCTCCTGCCAGTGACTCCCCCAGCCCTTCTCAGTCAAAGGATGAATTCACCAACTCTTCATTCCCTCCTCCCACCCAAAGGAGACACGAGGGGACCCCGTGCTCAGCCGGGCTCCAGCTGTTCAGAGAGGGGGAGCACACGGGCAGCTCTTCTGTAAAGCCCTAAAACACAGAATGAAATTGCCTTAAATGAATGAAGTAGTCCCATTCACTGCAGCAGGTTTGAGAGGAGGGCTTTCCCCCCACATCATTAGAATAGCAAAGGGAGCGAATGATTGTGCATTTGTTCTCTCTTCTAAGGCAGTGCACAGTGAGTCATGCCGGAGCTCCTGGAAGCCAGCTCTGGGGCCATCCATTGGTATGAACTTCAAATTGTCTGCTTCAGCCCTTTCTAAGTGGGTTACCGAAAGCAAAATGTCCCTGCACGTGCACAGTCCCCCTTACTGCACCTGGGTGTCACCACACGTGATGGAAATTGTCACAATGAACACAAATACCTGTGGGTTTTGGGCAGGTATTAGGGCAAAACTTGGACTTGGTGGTCTTGGAGGTCTTCTCCAAATCCTGCAGGAGTTCTGTGCTGCGTGCTCCTGTTTCCCTCGTGAGGATGCACAGCCTGTGTCACATCACTGGGAGAAAAGCTCCATTTCCCACATGAACCAGTGCACTCGTGGTGAGGAGCAGCCCCTGCCTCCTGGCCCACCCCATGAAGCACAGCCGAGGTTTGTTTGCACCAGCCATGGGTTTGCCATAAAACAGAAGCTGCAGACACACTCTGATATTCCACCTGAACTTCCCCTGTTCTCCGAAGGAGTTCCTGGTAACAGACACCTCCTTCATGCCAACAGAGAGATTTATTCCTATTAATAACATTCAAAACATAACGATTTCCAGGACAAGACCCAACCCAGCCAATTTTTCAGGATATGAAGTCTGGCAAAAAGAGCCTGGCTCCCCCCAGAGGTGGCAGTTCTCTCAGCTAAATCAGGACTGGCCTCAAACCACACCAATGGGGGACATCATCCCACTTTAGGACTCACTAAACTAAAGCTTTACTTTTCCCAGTAAAGCTGGAAAACCTTCAGTACCCCCAGAGAGACTTCTCTAACAAATTCTGTATAAACATTTGATATGGTTTTTATATAAATCCAGAACCTGTGTCTGGTCACGGGGATGGACAAATCAGCCTTTGTCCTACAGCCTGGGCATTTCCAAAGCCTCAGCTTGACACCTGCACATATATATGGATATATTTATATTTTTTTTTCTTATGGATATATTTTATATTTATATTGTGATGGCTGGGCACCTACAGTCATTTTTCTGACCAAGGAACTTAATAATGTTCAATTTCTGTGTAGGTACCGAAACAAAGTGCTGGACGAAGAAAATCTCCTAATTTGCCATTCACCTTTCCTATTTCAACTGGGGGGGGGGAATAAAACAATAAATTGAGTTCTGTGTTTATAACTCTGAAATAGTTGTGAGACCCTTGAAGCCGATGGAGCCTGCAGGTCACAGAGCATTTCTCCGTGGCGTGGAGTGTGAGAGACCAAATGAGTTGTACAATCCCAGTGCACAGGGCTGTAATTATGATAAAGGAAGGGAATTAATGTGCCATTGGGGAATTAATGCAGCAGACAGACTGCCTTTTACAAGAGCCATGAGCAATGTTCCTGTGGCAAAGCCTCTGTAGTTCTATTTGATATTAACAGCATGCACATTGCCCACAGTAATTAGTCTGAGCAGTAATTAACCCTTCACTGGTGGCCTTGAGCAGCCCCGTGGGTCCTGGCACCAGGCAGGGGTGAGGACTGAGGGCAGAGCCAGGTCCTGCTCTGCTCCAGGTGGCTCCAGTGCTGCTCCACCCATGGAATAAATGCAGAGAAAGAGGGAAATATTTGACCTGCGTCAGTGGGATGTGTAGGGAAAACCCCACCCAGGGGGAGCTGCCCCGGAGCAGTGACCAGTGACCCAGGTGTGTGACACAGCCCTCCTCACCTGGGGGACAGCTGGAAAACCCTGGTGGGCTTTACCCACCTGGGGCAGGTAAAGTGCTGCTCCAGTCCCTCCATCCCATGGTGGGATTGTCTCAGCAGAGAGGAGCAGAGTGGTGATGCTCTGTCACAGAGATTTACACTGAATTTCACTGCAAGCAGCAACACACATTCACACCGTGCAACAGGCAGAAGAAATTTAAAATAAAACATTAAACATCGTTATTACTAAAACAATTTTAAAACCTGAAACTGAGGAGCGTGGCTGTGAATTGCTGGAGCAGCAAAAAAGGATTTTATAGCCCCTTTTCCTCAATGTTTTGCACAGAGCCATTACCCAGCCCTCTTCCTAGGAAAGCAAACTCCTGTACAATCCCTGCAGCACAGAGTGTTCATGCAGGGAGTCTGAGCAGCTCCAGAGGTTTCCCAAGGCAGTGAGTGCAGAGATGAAGAATGATCTCAGGAGCTTGTCAGAGCCAAGCAGGCTCTGGGCAGTCTGTGCAGCGCCGGTGGCACCGAGGAGCGGCCGTGGCCACCTCCCTGTGTGCACACTGAGGGAATCCAGACTCCACTGACACCCATCAGCGTTTGCCTGACTGCAGACAGAGCTTTGAACACCAGCACTGCAGCCTGGCACGACCACGCAGGGCTGAGGCTTTCTGCTCTCTCGGGAGGGGATGCTCAGAACGTGTCCGAGGGCACAGCCCAGCCCCGCTGGCACCGGGCTGAGGGGTGACACCCTCTGAGCAATCACTCCCACTGCTGAATTCCTGTCTGCTGCCTGAGGAACCCCAGCAGAAGTCTCCTCAGGGGCTGCTGAGCCTCAGCTCTGCTGCTGCTGGCCTTGGGAGCAGCGGGGCACCGGCCAGCCGGGGTCACCATCGCTGTCAATCCAAGAGGGGACACCGATGTTCGTCAGAGATTGCAGAGGAGCCTTCTGCAGCCAGGCTGTCCCAGATGGGAAGTGGAGCACTTGGAGTGCCAAAAGTCCTTGGATTCAGCACCTCACTCCTCTGGCTTTGCAGAGAGTCACTCCCAGCTACTTTATATCCATGGATATTTGTATTTTTGATGTACTCACAGGAGGTTTCCCCCATCCTGCTCTTCCCTGCACACCCACCTTGTACCATCCCCGGAAAGCCCCACGCTGGGAGCACCTGCCCTGTTCCAGCTGCATCTTCTGCTGCCACCTTCAGGCTTCATTTCCATCTCCAGAGGATCTCTGTGGATCTTTGCTCCATTCCAGGTCCGAGGGAGGCACAAACCCTCGGGTGTGCTCCCTGGGATCCAGCTGGTCCCTGCTGACATCACTGAGCAAGAGACCCGTTGGCTCCATTCCTTCCACACCCATTCCTTTGCCAATGGAATGTCGTGATTCCCACAAGCACTCTGGCAAGCTGGGGCTTTAGTTGTGACTCAGATGATCCGTTTCAAATTTTTATTTGAAATAGAAATGGCTGCAGCAATTAGGGCTCAGCAGAGCAGCAGGTCCAGCAGTGAGACCCCACTCCCAGCAGCATTCCTCGATCCAAGGGGAGCCTAAAGTGCTGCAGCTTTGCTCCCTCCTGGGAAGAAAACCATCCTTTTTACCAGTGCCCACTATGCTCTGCAGTTAATAATTCATCTGAAGCTGAGCCAGCATTATTTGGGAAGGAGAAAACCTGCACAGGGAAGCATCAGAGCCAGCCCTGGGAAGGGGGATGGACACGGAGCAAAGCCCCGGAGCGGGAAGAGGAGCTGGGCTCACCCTGAGCTCTCCTGTCCCATGCACAGATCGGACTCCAGCGCTGCCTCCCAAGCACGGACTGACTGCAGACTGATAAACATGAACCTCTCACACTCAGGAGATACCAGGACATTAATCCCAGAGTGCACTCTCAGTGCCTCGGGTGCACCATGTCCAGGAGAGTCAGGAAAAAGTGGCCTCGGTCACTTTTCCAACCCAGACGGTGCCTGGAGCTGCTCATGCCCGGGCAGGCACAGAGCAGAGCATCCTCCTGTGCTGGGAACAGCTGGAGCTCCCCATCCTGGATCCCTGGGCCCTGGAAAAGTGGCCCATGCCACTGAGTAGCAATTGATCCATGGAACAGCAGCTCCCTCGTTTGGGACACGTTTTCTTCTCTTTCTTGATACTTTTTTCCATCTCCAAAGGTCAGGATTTTTCCGATTTCTCAAATTACTCCTCATTAACATGAAAAAGATAATTTCCATTTGGCAGCATTAGCATGAATAAAACATCCCTGGGATAATAACCTGCTCAGGGCTAGAGGTGCCGACCTTCAGAAATGAGGACAGACCTGGGGTTGTGTGCAGGAGTGAGAAAATCCAATGACTTCCAACGCTCTTCAGCTTGGAGGAGAAAAGGGAAAAATTTCCATTGCTGAATATTCACATTACAGACATTTTTGAGCTAATCTTTTGGGTTCAGAATTTCTGCACGCTGGCTGCCAGAAAAAAAATTACTGTGAGAATGGGCTGCTGTGTGTGGATGAGCTGGGGAAAGCTGCACATTCTGGAGGTCACTGCAAGAGAAGGGAAACACGAGTAGCCAGCCCAGACACGGCCCTGGCCCAGCACCAGCTCCTGGGAGGCATCCAGCATGTGGAGAGGAGGTGCAGGGATCTCTGGAGAATGAGGAGGGCAGCGGGTCAGCCAGGCATTTGAGGAGGTCTCACCTTGGTTTTTCGCAGACTGGTCAAACCACAGAGCTCAATATCCTCTCTAAAATATTTATCCCTTTAGGTCTTCATATCACATCAATGCAGCCCTTTTTTTGAGCACCAGGACCCCATCGCAGCAGGAAAGGGAGCTATTGATTACAGGCTGTTTGTAATTAATGAAGGCATTCTGATATTCTGCCTGTGATCAGGGTCCTTATTGGAAAAAGCTCCATTTCTTCCCTTTAAATATCGCTTTGGTGGTGCCTTTGCTGGTGTGGATGCCAACAGGCACACACACAATTGCTTTTGCAATCCAGCACGAGGTACCCAGAGGTTCCCCCTGTGCTCTGGCCCTGTGCCACCTTCCCCTCCAGTTAATAACATTCCGTCTCCAAACAGCCTCGCCCATAATTTGCACCCGTGGGCCCCGTGTAACATAATGTGCCAGCTATTTAGTGCTGGGAAATTTATCACTCCACAAGAGTCAGGGATCTTGTACCAAGCAATACTCCCACCTCCCAATCCCTGGCATTTCACTTGCTCCACGCGATTTGCCAAAACCTCTCCCTGCCTCAGCCGTCCCCAGATTTCAGACCAGTGCTTTATGTGTTTAACTGGTCAGAGAAAGCCCAGAATAAATTCGTCTCTCAAAGCCAGCTCTGCAGTGTGCCACAGCACACTCTGACGTGAGTAATATGTACAAATGAATATAAATATTGGGCTTGGGCAGCGGAGCAATTAGACACTGTCACATTAACAACCCCATCCCCTCCATGGACGGGGAAGGGAAGGGAAGGGGAGGGATTTCCTTCTGCGTGGGGCTCCGGCCGTTTGTCATCCAAGTGGTGCAGATGACCAGTAACGAACTGTGGGAAATTCATCATCATAATGAATGGCCACGAGTGCAATTCCTTTTCATAACATGTTATCATTGCAGTAATTGACTGCCTGCTTGTTCAGTTGTGCACCAGAGCTGGTGCACATAATCCATCACAGTTTCCAGTGGTAACAGCGCATTAAACACATCCTCAGCCATGAAATTCCATGGCTTTGGCACACAGAGAGCTGCTCTAACCCCCCACCACCAGCACAGCCCCTGTTCTGTGTCCCTCACAGGTGCTCCACAAGCCCCACTGCCCGTGGCATGCACGGAGCTGCCCTGGGATGGGGCAGCAGGAGCTGCAGGATTCCCTGTTTTGCATGACCACAAATACAGCCTAAATATTAAATAATAAATAATAAACCTTCCCACTGTAATCAGGGGCAAGGAGGTTTGCTCCGAGGGTGGCACTTTCCTGGGCTGTATCAATGCAGAGGAATTGCTCCAGGCAATCCCAGCAATTAAACTGTAACGAGGCTCAAACCTGATCCTGAACCTCCTAAATCAAACTGGAATGTGCATTCCAAAGCGAGATGGGCCAGCATGGGCAGCACAGGGGGCTGTGGGGCAAAGCTGCTTTTCCCTTTATCTCAGGGGGACACAGGGCTGGGCAGGTGAGGAGGAGGGGGCTGAGGGTCACTGTGTGACCGGGCACAGCTGTCCCCACACACGGTACTGGGAGTGGCACCGAGGGCAGGGGATGCTCACAGCTCCAGCCCCTCCATTCCTGCAGCCCCATCCCACAGCTGGGAAAGCACCAGAGAGCTCAGTGAGAGTTTTTTCCTTCAGATAATGCACAGAAGGTCAATGACTTTTATCTCTCACGGTGCTGCTTTTTAATACTTCTTCAAATATTGGAATTCCCTGTTTTGCACCCTTCCTGTCCAGCGGCACTGGTCATGCACCAGCTCCCACCTCCTCGGCATCCTGGAGCTTCCCAGCTCCTCCTCTGCCCTAATCTTCTCTGCTGCTTCCATCCCTAAGAGAATTTATTCTGATGAAAGGATTAACTTGGGAGAGAGGTTTTAAATATCCAGGCTCCTACACATCTGCTTTATTTTCCACAGTGTTTCATTCCCCCTCAACAGGAGGAGTTAAACCCAAAGAAATTCCCAAGGGACAGACAATAAAAAGCCAGGGATGGGAAGGGGGTTGTACAAAAGCCCCCACAGAATAGCTCCAGGATTGCCAGGGATGAGAGAAGAGTTGGTCACTGCAGACAAATAAGATTAGCACAGCAAGACACTGGATGATTAAAACACTTGTCCTTATGCAAAATTCAGCAGATATTCCCAAATGTCCACAGCAGACAAATTGCACCATCTGGTCAGTGAGATAAAGTCTTTAAACAAGAACTTTGCAGGCCGAAGGTTCTCAGCTGTAAAAACAGGTCATGCTGGTGCCCTGTGATTTGCCAAAGCGAGGGCAATCCACTCTTCCTCTTCTCTCCCACTTCACTGCAACATTAAAAACCACATATGGTGCATTCCCAAAGTGACACTGTCCCAAAGAATAAAGGATCTGGTGTCAACTCTCTCTTTTTTACAGTGATAATTCCCTGTTTTGTCTGATTCCAGATGCCAACATTATTGCTAAAACACCCTTTTTTTCTGTTAGGAAGCTATCTAATTAATAAATATAGACATAATATATTAGATAATTAATATAGATGGTGTATCTTAATATACTTACCTTATTTATTTATTTATTTATTTATTTATACTTACCATATATTCAGCAGGGTCTGAAGCCCTTTGAGCAGTGCCTGTGTAACCACACAGGAATTTCTCACATCAGGTCTGCGAAAGGAGCCCAGGAACCACAGGGTTCCCCAGAAAACCGACAAATGAGCATCTCAGGCAAAGGCAGGGGCAATCCCTCCATTCATCTCAGCCCAGCTGGATCAGCCCTCGATGCAAGAACCCACTGGCCTCCCCACATCAAACATCTGTAAATTGGCCATTATTTTGGCATGTCCAGGCAGAGCTCCCAAAACTCAGGTAATTAGTGCAGAGCACGGGGCCCTTCCCGAGGCTGGCAAGGCCAGGGCACCTGCAGACAGCTCAGAAGTGGTTAAACCTGCAAAATCCATTCTGAAGAGAGATGAACTGACATTACATAATAATCTCAGTGCCTGAATGCCAGGAGCACTGCAAGGAAAAGCAGCAGCTTTGCACAGGGGGAAGATCTCCAGTGTCAGTGGAGTTCAGAAGTCTAACAGCCTTAATTACTGTTTTATACATTGTACTAATTTCCTTGATTGTGCTGTGAAATCAAAACACATAATGAAGACCTTTTTCCCCTCTAATAAAAGCTGTCAAAGTAAATAAATATTCATCCCCATCTGGCCCTCTGGAATGAAAGGAGAATTAATTGATAATTTTGAGAGCTCCGTAACCTCCTGCCCGGTGCTCTGTTAGCTGAGGGGTTTATGTGGAGTCTGCCTTCCTGAAATCCTGTTAATACAAGTTTAAAAGTCAGACAGGCATGGTGCACTAAATCAAATCTGTTTTCTAGGCTGCATCACATGGCAAAAACCCCATCTGTTCCTTAACAGCTCCGTGCAAGCTGGTGTTTTACATTCACAGCAGAAAGCTGCTCTCAGATAACCCGGGCGCAGCCACAGCAGCGCTGTGCCCGTCAGGACCCCTGCACAGATCCTGAGTAACTCTGAGTAAGTTACTCCGTGTTGGAGCCCAGCCCTGAGCACCGCAGCGGATTTGTTGTTACCCTGTTGGGGGATGAGGGGAAACACAGCCGGGCGAGGAACCTGCCTCAGGTGCTGTGGGTGGCCTCGCTTTTGCTGCTGGTCCTCGAGCTTTGGGGTGCAGGCAGGGCAGTGATGCTCAGAGAGGCCCCTGAGCGGAGAGGAGAGGCTGCAGGAGGTGCCCCGGGAGGGGCGGCGGGCACCGCGCCGGGAGAGCGCAGCCGCTCCTGGCGAGGATGCGAGGACATTTAAAAATTCATTTGCAGTGCAAATCTGACTCCTCTTTGTCACACACAGACCCGTAATGGAAACGTACCCCCCGCTCGGGGCTGGGAGGGAGTAATCACAAAGGTAAATGCCACTCGAGGGATTTTATCTTCTCGTGACATTTGCAGTAGCTCGTTCTTCCCCCAGCTCACACGTCCCATCGGGGCAGCCGTGGCTGAGTGTTCTGCATATCCAAACTGCTAAAGCCTTCCAGGAATTCCGGGGGAATGGAGCTGGGGGGGTCACTGCAGATGAGCAAACATTAATGAAGCACAGGACGAAGCCCACGGAAGGAGGAGGAGGAGGTGCAGGTTCCCAGGGAAGCCAATTCCGCGTTCCCAGGGGTGTCGGATGTCCCAGGAACACATCCCTGCCCATCCCTGCTGTAAACCAGGGGCTGCGGCAGCTCTGGGGCTGGAGGGGATCCAGTCAGCACTGAGCAGGGTAATCAGTGCAAAGCCCAGGGGCAAAAACCCCCATCTTGAGCCCAGCTTTGCAACCAGACACACTGGAAAAAGTCAGGAGTGTCAGGTTTATGAAAGCAGTGGTGTGAGGGATATATACATATTTTATATCTATATATTCTCACTCCTATAGGTCTCCTGAAAAGCCAAATCCATCTCGTTCAGAACCAGGTGCTGGACATGAATTTATTAAGATGAATGAAGCTACTTCATTCCCGTTTAGTGCCTGGAGGTTGAAAACTCAGGCAATATTGCCTCTCCCTGGCATCAGAGCACTCCATTTCTCCCTAAGTTCTCAACAATAATTCATATCTCTGGATGGCATTGATCAGCCAGTCTTTGAGATCCCATTCTTCGTCTACATCTTCTCTTGCACTCGGCTCCTAAGAGCAGGGGGAAGAAAGGTTTCTGGCAGGCAAGATAAAAACTATTTATTGTACTGACCTTTTTGATTAATGGGTGGAGTTAGGTCTGAAATCATTTTTATCAGGTGAACATAATGATTTGCAGGACAACAAAAAGGGCACTTCAATTTTTTATCGAAACCTTCAGTGAGAGCACAATCCCCCAAGGTGAACTTTGGGGACAGCCCAAGTAGCCAGGAGTGAATAAATATCTTATAACTTTAGTATTAGCTGAGAATTGACTCATGAATCAGCAGGGATCATTTGAAGGAGCCGGGCACTCCTTATCCCTGCCTGGGGAGAGTGATTTCATGGATCCGTGCTGTGGGGAGATGGAGCCAGCCAAACTCGGACACCCTGGATTTTCTGAACAGCTCTGTTATCCACTCTGCCTCCACTGGGCTTCATGGTCTGAAATCATTCACTCGAGCCTAATTAAGTAGACATTAATTAGATTGGAGTGTCTGACTATGTATTAGTCTCTCAAAATGTGATAGAGCCGTTCCATTTTTCACCACACTGCTGCAGGAAACCCGTCTGCCCAATGTTTGTCAGCAACACAAACTCCCAGCAAAACCCTGGAACTGCTTCCATGGACCCTGAGACCCTGATCCTGGACTCAGGACACTCTGGGATTCCGTGGAAACCAAATTAAACACGCAGCTGTACCAGGCAGTTCGCAATACACATAAAGGCTGGTATACATGAAAAAATACGTTTTGGATCACTCGTTGAAAACGAGTTCGGAATTAACTTGTTCAGAATTAACCCTCCTGACCCCAGCCCCACCCGATGGGGTTTTGAGCTGTGTTTACCCAGGCACCGAATTCTCCCAGACACTGGAAAACTCTTTGTCTGTCTGACACCTAATGACCTTCCTTTCCTTGCTGGTGATTACACGAACCGAACGCACAGACCTGGATGTTTAAGGCTGTAAAGGTGAAAGTGTTTCAAGGCAAAATGGCCTTTTAATGGTATTTCTTGAGCACAGCCTGGCTGAGATTCCAGGCTGGGGTAACAAAGCAAGGATGTTTTTGGCAAAGGGCTGTAAGGGCACTCTGTCAGTCAGTGTTTTGGTATCTTTGTACCCACCAGCCTTCCCCGATCAGCGAGAGATGATAAGGAAAGCTGATCCAAAGCAAGGGCTTGTTGGGTGGTCTGTAGACAGAGGGGGTGGGAAGTGTCCACAGAGGGTTTGGAGCATCCCTGGGGGTTTCGGTTCTCTCTGGGGGTGCAGGGATGGAACTGCCTCATCCCTCCGCTGCCTCCTGCACCCCGAGCGTTTCCAAGGCTCGCCCACTCAAGGGCATAATTATGACGACTTTGGAACTCATTCCTCTCTGCCCGTCTCCGTGCATAATTTCAAATAAGCCTCCCAGGCAACCAGCAAGGAGAGCTCCACGGAAAGCAGTGGCAGGCTTTGAAGTCGGAGTCTCTGTTCTGTTTCCAGACAGATTTTGATTTAATGATAGATGCCTACCCTGCCAGGGAAGAAATTTCGTAATGAATCAAGTAACGTGGGTATAAATAGAACCCAGCCGCGGTGTGGAGCGAGGAGAACAGGAGGAGAGGACAGGCTGGACTTTGGGTCGTGCCCAGCTGGGCTCAAGTCTAGGCTCAGCCACCCCTGGGGTAGCAGCCTAATTGGGGCTCACTGCAAGGGTGGTAAAGGTGGTAAAGGCAGCAACAACCCGGGCACGGCTGGGAGCCAAAATGTTTGCGTGAGCTGTGACCAACACAGTGCCCGCAGCCAGCCTGTCCCGGCAGCCCTGACTCCCACAGGCTCTGTTCCTGTCCGAGAACTGCACATCCCCGTTATCCAGAGCGTGGGATGCCTGCAAATTGTCAGCAAATCAAAGGTTGTAGAATCATAGAACGGTTGGGGTTGGAAGCGACATTAAAGCCCATCTGATACAACTTCAAAGATTATATAGTATTATCTGGTTATTGTAAGTTACTTTTTATTACTGCTCCAGTAACTATAAATTCCAGTTGGTGACATCAATTGTATTAATAAAGCACCCTCAATTTACTCATTATAATTTAAGCAACACCCAAACAACTCGGTTAAGTCGTAAATACATTTCTTACTCCAGATAAAGCAGGGCTTGTTTTTTCCTCTCCCTGGGCGCTCAGTGACGTTATTAATCCCCAGCAAAGCACACGAGGCTCATCCCCGAAGCAGGAGAGGCAGAGTCTCACACGAATTTAAAACTCACCGAGCAATCCGAGTCAGCAGAGACTTCACCTTTCCAAAGACACTTTGCAGCTTCCCCCAGAGAGACCCCAACAAAAGGAGTTAAATGAGTGGTGAGTGGCCACTGATGGCTTTCATTGAGAACTTGGGGTTCATTTTGGGAGATAAGAGCCCGTTTTTGTTAAGGAGGCCTTTCCCTTCTCCTTCTAGGACACAATTTAGGGCGATTATCTTTGTTAGAAGAACAGTTGTGAGGAATCAAGAAATGCCGGTGGAAGTCGCAATGACCAAACCAAGCAAGGCTTGGCCAGGCTACGGTTTTTTCACATCTGTCATTAATTCTGAGCTCCTCTCAGCTTCCCCCTGCCCTGGGGCAGCAATTGGCTTTATCGGCTTTTATAAATTACTTTAGCAGAGTTGACACCGCCAGTTCCTTCTGCCTCCGAAGCCGGATTTGAATTGCAGAATGCGGAGGGGAAAGGCCGGTGCTGCATTCTCCGTGCACGGTATCCTCTCCAAACGATTCGCGCTCCCTTTTCCCAAGCACACAGACATTTCCCACTCCATAAAAACCAGATCTCACCCGGTTCAGGGTGGCCACGAGCCCACGCTGCCCTTTGGGACCTTTCCCTGCTTTCCTGTGCCCATCGCTCCCGTTCCCATCCAGCGCTGGTTTCTGCAGAGGGACGGACCAGCGTCTCTCACCTTCAGCTTTAATCACTCTGATAGCTGAGATCAAAGAGCTCCTTGGACGCATTTTGGGGGAAATGACACAAGAAGCTGAGGAGCGCTGCAAACAGGCGCCCAGCAGCTGGTTCCATCAGCTGCCAGCAACCCGCTGGGAAGGAAACGCCTCTCCCAGCTCCCCACTTTTCCTCACCCTCCGTTATGTGCAGCTGTAATTCCATCTGAACCGGTGGAAAACCCACTCCCTTTATCTTTCAAGATGTATCTTCCAGTTCGTGCATGTGGTGCTGATACTCACCTTAAATAACAGCGGCGAGGTGAACCCACCGTGACTTTTCATTCCTCAGACAGAACATCCTTGTCAGCAGCTGAGAGCTTAAGAGCTCTTCCTTTCACACCTATTAGGTTGGAACGAGCCTTAAAAGCATAAATAACCTTCCCCACAGCATAATGGAAGACCTTATTACAGCCTGGGATTAATTTTTTCTAATCTATTTACAAGCAAAAAGGTCGAACTCAAATTTGACAGTGAGGAAAGGAAGCAGGATTCATTATCTGCAGAAAGACTCAAGAAAATGGATGGGCATAAACAGAAGATAGTTTTGGAGCTTGAATCCATGTCCTAGCCCTTAATTAAAAATTACCCAGCAAGGCACTGCCTCGCAAACACCATTAGCTACAGGAAAAATGAAATTCCTAATTACTGAGCAAAAATATTTTGATCTCAACGGGTTTTTTTAATTTTAAAAAGTCATCTTTACTGTTCAAACCTGCCTTCAGTTCCTTTTCCTTCTCCATGTAAAAGCTCTGCTTTATCCTTTTATTATCAAAGGACCAGCAGGACACAACCACACAGGGAGCACTGATTTTTTCCATTAAGTTGCCCTCCCAAACCTCCCTCACCTTGCTGCCCACGAAGCTCATCTCGTTCCCTCTGGCTGCAGCTGCGGCACCGGAGGCAAAGCTGGGGTGAGGACGTTCCTTGCTCAGTTCTGCTCTCACAGCTCTGGAGAACGACCTTGAAACGGCTGAACTGGTCAGAACTGGTCACTGTGGAGAAAAGGGGGCAATGCCTACAATTCCAGCGGCTGTTTTAGCTGGACAGGGGGAAAGTGGCCAGAATCAGCCTGGATGGTGTGGAGTCCCGGAGATGGGCAGAGGGAAGGGGTTGCACACACACAGCCTTGGGTGAGTACCCACAGCGGGCACTTTGGGCCACACAAATCTCATCCCAGAGATTCGGGGAAGGGCTCGGCTCCTGCCTCCGCAGGCTCTGCTGTTCCTGAGGCTGTGCCTCCCTCTCCAGGCAGCCCAGGAGCTGGCACTGCTGCTGGTTGTTTCATCCAACCCAATTTCTTCCCAATATCCCATCTAACCCTGCCCTCTGTCAGTCTGAGGCCGTTCCCCCTTGTCCTCTCACTGCCCTTGTAATTATTTGCTCTAATAATTACAATAATACTTGTATTATTTGCACCGATGCTCCTTGAGTAGCTGACTGCCCTCCCTGGGCATCAGAGGAGTCAGTGGACAGAGATAATTTGTATTTATTCCATGTGTTAAGTGTATTTGTACGTGTTTATTGCGTTTAAGCGTGCAGTGAATGTATTTGTTTAACCCCGTGAAAAGAGTGCCAGGAGGGTTTTTGGTTTGTTTCCATCTTCGCCGGCTGTAAATAAACCCAACCTCCTCAAGAGCTCTGCACAGAGCTCTGCTTCCATCGGGGCTGGAACTGGTGCTGCCAGGCTGGGCACGATCTTCCTCCTGCCACGAGAATCCCGTGGAATGAAAGTGCCGAACAAAGCAAGAACTCCATGGGGACGGGGAACAGTGTCCAGCGCCCCTGGAGCCAGCCCAATCCACCACTCTGGGCAGTTCCTACTGTAAAAAACATGCAAATGCCATTATTTTTGTGGGATACTCCTTACCAGAGCCAGGCAGAGGGATGTGGGCACTGGGAGCACGGGGGATGCACTTTTATCTCAGTCAGCTGCGTTCTGTGGGCAACCCGGGGAACCAAATTGGTATAAACGCTTGCTTTTTCTGTTATTTTTAATACAAAGAGAGAATGTTCCGTGTGTCTGAGCAGCTGATCTTTGAAGAGGATGGCAGAGGATGGCTGGGTCTCAGTGCCTTTTGCCTGGGAAGTGGGAATAAACACCACGAAGCCAGAAATCCGAGGGCTCCAGCAAGGAGAGCTCCGGGAATTCCATCCCCGCCTGGGCTCCCCGAGCACAGCGAATCTCCATATCCCCTGTCAGGAAGATTAATCCACAAACACCAGAGGTTTATGTCCAAAAAGGAGACAGAGGAGTCCTTTTACTTTATTCGAATAAAGGGAGAGGCCATGGGGCATTCCCCTGGGGTCTCTCCAATTTTTGGAGGGCGCAGCCTCCTTTTTTATCCCAATTTCCCGGCCACATGTCCCTCTCTCTTTCCCCACTGGCTGAGGTACTTGAGAGGTACAGACTGCCCGGAATGCCTCATACCTAAGGTTCCCTTCTAAAGTATAACCCCCCTTGATTTCACAGTTCCAGGAATTCATCGTTTTTACCATGGTTTCTTTCCGCTTTCAATACACAAATTCGTCTATCAGTAGACTTAGAGAGATTTGTAAGGACAAATCTCTTCCATTCCATTCATCAATCGGTGGAATCCTTCCCATTGTTTCTTTTATCTTTCGGTGTTAGTCTTATCTACAGCAGGCCCACAGCTGGTTTGTAAAGACAAAACCTTCATTCCTTTCACCCCGTTCCTCCTAAAACCCGCGTGGCTGCGGGCACGGAGCTGAACCACCCCGAACAGAGCGAACTGCAGTCACTCCCATCAAACACCCATTTCACGGGCGATGGGCGCTTATTCCCAGAGAATTCAAGTACCTGGAGAGAGAGACGAGGAGTTCAGAGCTTCAGTCCCCTGGCAGAAATGTTGGCGTTTATTCGAAATGGCTCTTGAGATTCCTGAATGCTAAAGAAAGGAGGAGGATTAAAGAAAAAAAAAAAAAAATAAGAGAAAGGAAGGAAAGAAAGGAAAGAAAAACCAGAAATCATGAGGAGTTTTTTATCGCAGACTAAATAAACAGGATTATTGACACTGCCTGCACTGAACAGGTTTCCTGCCTGGGGCAGGGAAGAAGAGGGAGGTGAGAAGAGCTTTCCTCCAGCTCAGGGAGTGGCGGACATCGGAGCAGATTCTCGGTGCAATCTGGTTTTTCAGGCACCGCACATCTCTGGAGCCCTGAGTCCGGCCCCACGGCCGGGGATGGGAACGGGGCCGCGGAACCACAGCCAGATTTCTGCAATTACTGCAGAAACTGCGCTTTTGAAAACTTCATCCCTGCTGCGGGCGTAATCAAGGGATAATTAGGATTTACTGAAGCCTGCAACCTTTCTGCTCTGCTCTTTCTGTGCTCTTCATGAAAGGGAGAAGATAAGAGCCTGCACAGCTTGCAGCCCCTTTTCCTTTGTTTTTGTTATCACCTTGGTAAGTACTGGGTGGTTTCCCAATCAGGCTACAGGGGGAGGATCCCTTCCACCTCCTCCCCACACCCTTCCCAGAGCTCAGGAAAACTGATTTCTCCTGATTCCCATTTTTCACTACCAGTAGACGAGTCTCAGCAACTATTCGAAAGCATTTTCAAAATTCACTTTTAAATAAGGTTTCTAAAGCCCTTAGAAAACCCCTTTCCGCAATCCGGGCATCCATTTCTGAAAACAAGTCCGGAATAGCCTGTTATCACTATTTATGTCTTCATTTTTTGAGTTCACAGCTCACTTTCTGACACTCGCAGGGTGTTTAAACAATTTGGCTGTGTCCTCTGGATAATTATAATGAGCTACAGCCTCCCAAAACCCCCCAGAAAATGTGACTCTGCTCATGCTGGCTTAATCTGACTACAGCGCTCATCCTCTCCCTTGGGAACACTTACAAGATGTAGAGAACTTCTTGCCAGAACAGGGGGAAAAAGGAAAAAGCAGCCGGTTGTCACTGTTCCCTCACCTTCCCAGCCCCTGCCTGCCTGACCCCCGGAGCCTGGGGAAAAGCCCCTCCAAAGCAGGGCCCGGGCCCTGCAGCAGCACATCTGCCATTTATTGCCGGTTCATTCAGCGGGAAGATCCTTTGGGGCTTGCAAACACTGAATGGAAAGTGACAATAAATGTGAATTTTTGGACTTCCATCAGGCGGAGCTCTCTGCACCCACGAGGGCAGGGCAGCCCGTGGTGCTCCTGGTGGCAGGGCTGGATTTTCCCTCGGCTTTGCCTGAGCTGGGGGCTCCCCGTTGCAGCTCTGGAGCTGGGGTTGCTCCCTGCCCTCGGCAGGGATGCTCAGAGCAGGCTGTGGCCACCCTGCCCCGGCAAGGCACAGCATCTCCCCGGCCTGGAGGGGTGAGCATCTTCCTCCCACCGCAGCGAGAAACAAACCCTGAAACCCCTGCTGGCTGGGTGGCTGTGCTGAGGGAGCGGGGCTCTGGGGGCACCAGGGGCAGGGTCACCGTGTCCCACAGGGAGGGGATTCCAGGAGAGCTTTGCTCCCTCCCAGGAGGGAATTCATCCAACAGTCACTGACCTTACAACGAGAAATGTCTCAGCGGGGTCTCCTCCTCCCGAGGTGAGATGCACTTGGCCTTTTCCTGCAGGGAGCCACAAGAATGATGGAGAAGGAGTTTGGACAAGGGCCTGGAGCGCCAGGACACGGGGGGATGGCTTCAAACTGACAGAGTTGGTTTAGATGGGATATTGGGAAGAAATCTTTCCCTGGGAGGGTGGGGAGGCCCTGGCACAGGGTGCCCAGAGCAGCTGGGGCTGCCCCTGGATCCCTGGCAGTGCCCAAGGCCAGGCTGGACATTGGGGCTTGGAGCAGCCTGGGACAGTGGGAGGTGTCCCTGCCCAGGGCAGGGGGTGGAACAAGATGAGTTTTAAGGTCCTTCCAACCCAAACCATTCTGGGATTCTGTGATTTTCCACAGTGCCATTTGCTGTTAGCCAGGGCCCAGAGGGGACAAGAAAAGATGGAAAATGTGTGGGATCCCACACTGCAGAGCTGGAATGGGGAATGATTTAGCTGGACAGGACTAAGGAATAGCTGGAAGATCTTTCTGCATTGGCAAGAATCCCCAGAGACACATCAGTGCCACAGGACTGGTGAAGAACACATCCTTTGCAGTGGTGGGATTGGTTTTTCATCATTATCATTATTATTGTTTTTATTGTTATTAATATTATTATTTGTATTTTTCCAGAAGCACACACTGCCGTGACAGAGCTGGGGACAGGGGTTCACAAATCACTGATGGGTTTGGCTGGCAAGGCCCTGCAAACCCCTCATCAGCACTGCTGTCCCCTCACCCCTGGCCAGCTGCAGCAGCTCCCTCACCAATCCATGATCTATGGAATGTTTGCCTAAACATCTGCGAGGCAGGGAACAGCAAATTAACTCGCTGTAATTAAGGCTGATAATGCGGTGATTTGAGCAGGACCTTTGTGGAAAGGGCACAAAGAGTCTCCCATCACTCATTAATGGTGATAAAACACCGGAGCTCTTCACTAAATAGATGCCCATCAACGCTGCTCTGCCAAATTGCTGCACAAGTCCTTTTAATTAGTGCCTTAATACAGGGCAGGTCGTGCTAGGTGGGGCATGGACAGTGAAGGGAAGTTTGGGGTGAGGCCTTAAAAACTGGAGTGGTATCAGAGAGAAGAGGGTTTCCATCCTGTTTGTCAGCCAAATCCAGGTGGAGAAGGCTGGGGTGACACTCCACAAACACCCCAGAACAAATCCAAATCCGTAGGATTCCATAGGAAAGGACCACTGGACACGGATGCCCGGAGGGCGCAGCACGGGAAGGGTCTCAGCAGATCTCACTGGTGAGTGCAACTTCGGGGAGTGGAACTTGGCAGGAGCCCAGGGTGGGCAGCAAGGGAAAGTCAAAAAAGAGCCTCGACTGCTGGGATGATGATCCCAAAATACCTCCGAAGGGTCCTTTGGGAGAATTTGAGATGGATTGCACATTCTCCCAGAGGTGGTTAAGGACATGGACAGCCAGAGGGGACAGAAAGAGTCTCAGCAGCCCACGCCCAGAGCGGGCAGTGTGGGGAGTGTGGACACCCAGAGCGGGCAGAGTGGGGAGTGTGGACACCCAGAGCGGGCAGAGTGGGGAGTGTGGACACCCAGAGCGGGCAGAGTGGGGAGGGTGGACACCCAGAGCGGGCAGAGTGGGGAGCGTGGACACCGAGGGTGGGCAGAGTGGGGAGTGTGGTCGCCCAGGGGGGGCAGAGTGGGGAGCACGGACACCCAGAGCGGGCAGAGTGGTGTTGGTTTGGGAAAGGACTGGTCAAAGGGGAGTGTGGAGAAACGTGGTGAAGGCAAATAGCAGCGTGAGGCTGTGTGATCAGGAAAGAACAGCGAGGACTGGGAAGATCTCAGCCTGATCTTCAAAGTCTGCAGTCTGATACAGGGCCAGCTGCAAGTCTTCTGTGTTCCCGGCTTCCAGGAGAGGGAAAACCGGCTCTGGTGTGCGGTGTAAGGGACAGGGACCAGGTTTGGTGTTGGTGTAAGGGACAGGGACCAGGTTTGGTGTTGGTGTAAGGGACAGGGACCGGCTCTGGTGTGCGGTGTAAGGGACAATGTGTCACCAAAGCCTGGCCTGACACACGAAGGGATTCAGTTTGGTGGCTGTGGGAGGGTGGGAGCCCACAGGGAGCGGGAGCAGGGGATGGAGAGGCCCTTGCAGGAGCTGGTTAGAAGGGCACATCAGGTGTATGAAAGATGTGAAAGGAGGGATGAGGAGAAGGTAAAGGGACAGGCCAGGAGAATGGCAGAGTTTTTAGAACCCCCGATGAGAAGAAGTGCAGGCAGCCCCAGGAGCAAAGGGGAGGGGGAGGCCACCAGGACAGCAACTGGGAAGGAATCAAAGTGCCATTTCTAAAACAAAGTGTTAGATTGGATTGTTAAAGGGGTCAGGATCTGCTGTGGTACCAGGGGCTCAGCACACCAGAGCCCTTGCTGAACCCAGGCGTGTGTTTCCCAGCAGACACAGGAACTTCTCTGATTTGAGTTTTATGCCAAAGGGGGAACAATTGTTCAGATGTTCTCTTCATAAGTGGGAAAGAAGAGCAGGAGCGTCGTGTTCAGCCGCTGTTGGTGAGTGTGTGGGTTAATGAGAACAGATGTGAATNCTGCCACGTGGTTTAAGGGGTGCTTGCTGGGATGCCCATGGACAGAGCACAGTAAACAGCATTTTGCCTCTGAGTGGGAACAAGAGGGAGAAGGGATTTTTTGGGCAAGGCATTAATCGAATTTATCCATCCCTAGGAGTGAGGTTATTGCAGCATGGGAAGGACTCGCTCCTGTCGGGAGGATGGGAGGAGGGGGCAGGGGAAGCCACTGTGGTTTTCTGGCTGCAGAGGAGGCTTGGGGTGTCTGAAGGGAAGGCACAGGTGATGGAGAGAATGGTTGAATGTTTGGAGCGCATTTTGGACTGAAGGTTTGGGGTGTGTTAGCCCAGAGAGGGTCCAGGGAATCTTGGAGGTGCCGTGGCCCAGGACTGAAGGGGAAATGGGAGAATTTCTAGGATTAATAGGGTACTACAAGAAAATTAAAAGAAGGATTGATTAATGCCCCAGCTTTAGCTCTCCCAGGCCCGGAAAAGGAATTGGAATTTTATGTGGACTGGTTGCAAGGACTGATTTCTCCTGTGTGAACCATTCATGAATGTGGAAATGCTCTTTGGAAATGCTGCTTTTCTGGTGATCCCATGCCCGAACTTAGGAATAGGTGGAGGAATTTGCTGAGCAGAGAAAATGCATAGGCTATTTCTGCCAACTGTAGGTTATGCTGAGGGTACCCAGAGTTGTAATAAGCAGTGTGGTCCTCTGGTACAGGGCTGTGCCAAAGGAATTCTAGTGCTAAAATGTTCGAGAAGCGAGGGGGTGGCCCCACTGTTTGCTCTAAGGGGACCTGAGGCTCTGTTGTCTGCAGAGCCACGGCTTTGATGGTAACTGATGGCAGGATTGGTAAAGCCTGGCACCAGGTTCTGGGTGGGTGAGCAGCACTGGGCTGTTAAATGGAACAGGAGGAGTCAGAATTGAGAAATGGGGGGAGTTTGACCCAGCCTCCTGTTTAACTGGCCCTGAGAAAGGAGCCTGGAGGGAGGCTCGTGGCTGTACCCAGGGAACAGATCTCCAGGCTCGAGCTAGGGAAGATTTACAGGACCCCTCTGCCGAATGGGGAGAAGGTGTTTATTGATGGATCTTCAGAGGTAGGAGGAGGAAAACGAGTTACTGGATATGCTGTAGTAAAGGGGAGGGAATTGCAAGGAGGGGGGAAGCTGACCGTGCACGTGGTCAGCACAGACCACGGAGCTGTGTGCCTTCAGAACAGCCTGCAAAGGCTGTTGGGGAAAGGTGGTGAACATTTACAGGTTCAAAGTATGTGTGTGGGGTGGCAGTGAGCTTGGAAAGCTGGGAGAGCTTTGTTAACCTGCAGGGAAGAACGTTGGCTCACGAGAGCTCAGTTACTCGCCTGGTGGAGGTGCTGAATTTACCAAAGGAGGTAGAAATAATCCAGGGGACACCAGGCAGGGTGCTCGGAGGGGACAGCAGGTGATGGACTGGCCAGGGGAGAGGTTCAGAAAGCAGCACTGCTGCCAGAGGTCTCCGGGTTCCTCCCTTTGCTCCCTGAGGCTCGGCCATTGCCAGGGGAGTGGTGGTGGTGGTGCTGTCTGTCCCACCAGAGGAGCTGGAGATAATTAAAGGTGGTGGGCCAGAGGAAGGAGGGGAGAATTGGGTTGCAAAGGATGGTAAGCAGTGGATGTTGGGAGCTTTGAGCTTGCAAATGTTAAAACAACTCCATGGGGGGAGTCACTGTGGCTCTGGAGGGCTGGCAGGGACCTTCCTCAGGAGGTGCTGCCCTGGGGCTCTTTGTTTTAGCAGAACGAGCTCCTGAGGGGGGCTAAAGGTGATAGCCCGACTGCAGAGGAGAGTGCAGGGCAGGGGAGTGACCCCGGGCTGATTGGCCTTTCCAGGGATGTCCTTTCCAGGGATGTCCTTTCCAGGGATGTCCTTTCCAGGGCTGTCCTTTCTGGGGGTGCTGGGTGTGTTTTGCTGAGATGCCCCAGGTGAGAGGGCTTGGCTCTCCTCTGGCAGTGGTGTGCTGGCTGGCAGGGTGGCCAGAGGAGTTCCCAGTGCCTTCAGCAACTATTTGATCAGTTAAAAAATGATTCCTGAGTATGGGCTTGTGGAGGCAGTGGACTTGGACAGGGGAGCTTGTTTTACAGGGGGATCCTTCAAGGGATTGATGCCTGAAGTGGCCACCTAAAAACCAGAGACTGGACAGGAATAAGGGAATAAAGGCAGGGATTTATTTGAAGGCCTTCAAAGGCACACCCTGGGCAGGCCAGAGGCTCCACCCACGATGGACCCTGGGTCACGAGTTCTTCACACTTTTATCAGTTTGGTTCATTTGCATATCAGGGTTCATTCTCCAATTAAAACTTCAGTTAATGATGTAATTTCCCCAAGCTTACCCCCCTTCTAAAGATGTTGGTTTACACATTTTGGGCCTGGGACAGTCTGGGTGTCCTTGGAGAGCAAACCCAGAGAGGTTTGTTGTGTCTGACCAGCACGAGAGAACAGCAGCTCACAGGGCACAAGAAACTTCAGAGTTACACACCAGGCAGTGCAGGACTTGAAAATATAAAAGTTAAAACCCAAGGCATCAGGATTATGGCTGCTTTGAGAATTCAGTGTGACCTCCACACCCCCTGGCACCCCAAGAATTCAGGTCAAGTAGAAAGGATGAATGGAGGAATAAAGAAACACATTTGAAGCCGGTGACAGAAACGAAGATGCCATGGGTATGGCTTTTGCTGTTAGCTCTGGCAAGAATAAGAGCCAGACCCAGAGAGGATATTCAGTTATCTCCCTTTGAATGAATGTTTGGGATTCCTTACCCTGTCAGTTCTCAGCGTGGTGGGGGCTGGAGATGTTTAAAGCAGTCTGTGCCCAGGACACGGTGTCGTGAAATCTCTTGGCCAGGCAGCCCCTGGGCACAGACACTGCCCGTGGCCTCTGCTGTCCAGAACATCCAGCCAGGACTGCAGGAGCAGCACCCAGGACAGCTGGACACGGGTGCACCCATCACACCCGGGTCAAGGCCTCCAAAGCCCCGGAGATCTGGACTTCTCAGCTGGAAGGAGAGGCTGGGAGCCCTCACTGGCAGTAGCCAGGGATCATCTACAAGGATTAATGGGCTAATGTGAACCGTCAGTGCCTGCTTTGTGCTCTGTATTTACTGTGTTCTCTGCCTCTCGGTGTCTCCTGGCCACACCTGCTGCAGGCTGTGGAGAAGTCAGGAGGGGCTGTTTCAAATGTTGCAGGCTGTCAAAGAGGGTGAAGTCAATAATACCTGGGGCTTGTAAAGACAAACTGAGAAATAAGAAGAGGAGGGATGGAGAGGAAAACCAATCAATGTCTTCAGAAACAGTTCCACGGGTGAAGGAGGGGGTGGTAAGGGCTCTGAAATGGGTCTGACTGTGTCTGCTGCCCCCGTGGCCTCTCCCTTTATTGGAATAAAGTTGAAGGACTCCTCTGTCTCCTTTTTGGACATAAATCTCTGGTGTTTGTGGGTTTTCCTGACAAAGGGGAGGAAGGAAATGGTTACTTGAGGTCATTGGATTCCCTGGTATGGGTTACTTGAGGTCATTTCAGTCTCTGTTAATTGATCCAGGGGTCAAATGAGGACACAGGGGTTACTTGAGGTCATTTGAGTCTCTGATTTGGGGTACTTGGGGTTACTTTAGGTCATCTGAATCTGTGTTTGGGGTCACTTGAGGTCATTTTAGTTGCTGGTTGAGGTTACTTGAGGTCATAGGGGTTATTTGAGGTCATTTGAGTCTCTTTTAATTGATCCAGGGGTCAAATGAGGACACAGGGGTTACTTGAGGTCATTTGAGTCCCTGATCGAGGTTACTTGGGGTCATTTGAGTATTTTTTAATTGATCCAGGGGTTACTTGAGGTCATTTGGGGTCACTTGGCCAGGCAGCCCCTGGGCACAGACACTGCCCGTGGCCTCTGCTGTCCAGAACATCCAGCCAGGACTGCAGGAGCAGCACCCAGGACAGCTGGACACGGGTGCACCCATCACACCCGGGTCAAGGCCTCCAAAGCCCCGGAGATCTGGACTTCTCAGCTGGAAGGAGAGGCTGGGAGCCCTCACTGGCAGTAGCCAGGGATCATCTACAAGGAGCTCCAGTGATGAATGGGCTGACACTGGCCACACCTGCTGCAGGGGCCAGGCTGGAGGGGCTGTTTCAAATGTTGCAGGCTGTTAAAGTGGGTGAAGTCAATAATACCTGGGGTTTGTAAAGACAAACTGAGAAATAAGAAGAGGAGGGATGGAGAGGAAAGCCAATGAATGTCTTCACAAACAATTCCATGGGTGTCAACATCTTTGAAACGGGTCTGACTGTCTCCACTGACTTTGGGCAGCAGGTTTGTTGCAGAGCCCAGACAGCTTTGGCTCCTGAAACAGATGGGTCTGCACGAGCCTGAACTCCTGAACTTTGGGGTAAAATGCCAGATTCAAGGGGGAATGTGGGGCAGGTGGTTCGGGAAGGCTGCACCTTCCTGGTGCCTCAGCAATGGGGAAAGGAAGAGGGCAACACATGGCTGGGAGTTTGGGATAAAAGGAGGCTCCAACCCCCAAAACCTCGGGAGAGAAAATCCCATGGGCGTGTGCCCCAGTGGCCTCTCCCTTTATTGGAATAAAGTTGAAGGACTACTCTCTCTCCTTTGTGGACACAACCTCTGGTGTTTGTGGGTTTTCCTGACAGATGGGACACTGCTTAAATGTACCCCAGAGCATTTTAGGAAGAGGATGGAGATTACCTGGAATGGAAATTACCTGGAATAGAAATTACCTGGACTTCTCCTGTATTTGCTACCCTCTGGAAGGTGCTGAGGCCCTTCATTCCCACCAGGGATTGAGACCCACGAGGAGCAGGCAGGAACTCAGCAGCACACTGCATTTGTGGGAGCCAGGAGACCACCCAAAAATGCCCTGAAGCCCCTGGGATTATGGAGCGAGGCAGAACTTCATCCATCACAAGGCTGGGTCAGAGCTCTGCTCCTGCCCTGCTCTGCCAAGCCCTGGGACAGCCCTGCCAGCAGAGCAAGGAGAGCAGAGGAAGTGAAGAAAGCCCTCCCCGAGGGGCTCCTTCCCAGCCCAGCTCCTGGGCTCTGCTCTCCAGGATTTGCACCAGAGCACTGAATTTCCCATTTTCCCTGCAGAGCCCAGGCAGGAGCCCTGGATCCCAGAGCACCAGGCAGCAGGAGAGAGGCTCTCATTGCTGGCAGCTTCCTCCCCCCATCTCTGAGCTCTGTGGGACAGAGGGGTCCAGTATCTGTCACCCACCGCTGCTCTCGTTCTCCTTTGGTGCAGGGCTGTGGCTCTAAACAACTCCAGGGGCTTATGGCCAAATGTCAGAGCTCTCTTCCCTTCTTACTGCCAACATCTCTGTTTTTCCACTGGAAAGGGACAGGAATGGAGGGAGAGACATTTCCAGCACAAACACAGCACTAAATTCACCTGAGGGTTGCCGGGCTGGAGTCAGGAGTGGTTTGAAGTGAGGAGGAGGCATCAAGTCTGTTAAAAGAGCAGCAAAATAAATTTAATTTTGCTCCAAAGGGGAGACAGAAGTTCTGTGGGAGTTAAACAGGTTCCTGGTGCAAAACAAACCCCACCTTTAACAGGGTGATTTGCTGTATGAGCCTAAAATAGAGCTAACTTATCTTAAATTATATTTTTCTGTGTTAACATAAGTGACACCTTACCCTAGAGGGCCCCTGGAGGTCTGGGCAAGCCCACTTGTATTACCCTACGGAGAACAGTTACACATTTCTGCTGTCTGATTTCCAGAGCAGAAATGTGACCAAGGCCAAGGAATTCAGTGCCACAGTCCCCGAGCTGGAGCTCCGGCTGCCTCCTGGAGCTGAGCCACCAGGACAAGATCCCTGCTCCCACAGGGATGGGGTGCCCAGCAGGGCAGACCCTTCTCCCTAATTTCAAAGCAATGCAGACTTTGGCTGGAGGCTGAACCCCCCACGGGAATTCCACCACGGAACGCCCAGTTCCTGCTCCGTTCCCCAGCAGGAACCTGGCTGCCTTTTGCCTTGGAAAACACAAGGAGAGCACTGCAGCTTTTACATATCCTTTCCAATGTTTCTATTCTATCAAATCCCTTTTTTGTGCAGGCTTTTCCCACCCTGGAGTTCCCGGGAGTGGGGCCTGGGCACGGCGGGGGCTCCGGGAGGATGCTCGGCCGCATCCCTGGCTGCTGGACCACCCCACATCCCCTGGGTGTGCTGTGGAACCAGCACATTCCCCTCTGCAGCAGCCAGCAAACTCCTCACTTGGCTGCCTTTCATGGCAGCAGATGTCCAGCAGCAGCCCAGCCCCGGAGCAGCTCAGCTCGGGGTCCCAGCCCGGGGCTGGGGGGCAGGACAGCCGGAGCCGGGGCAGCTCGGGGTCCCAGCCCGGCCTGGTCACGGAGCCAGGGGCTCGGGGAGAGCCCCCTGAGCCCTCGGCAGCAGCAGGAGATGTTCCTCCACCCCCCCAGGCACAGCCAATAAATGTATTTATCAGCTGGAAACACTAAATGAGTCCACGAGCCCGTTCTGGCTCGTTTCTCTCACAGAGTATTTCTCCAGATAAATACATGGAGGTTGAAAGCTTTTCATCTTTGCAGCTTGTTAGGAATCCAGATTTAAAAAAAAAAAAAAAAAAAAAAAAAAAAACCTACTGAAAAATAAAACCCCCAGGTCTCTGCAGGGGTTTGTTCTAAGGCTGGCTCACTGTAGGAACACATCTCTGCTTTCCCTGGCTTCCAGCTCGGTGGAACATCTCCTGAATAAGTTTGTTCATTATTATTAGGTTTCAGAAGGATTCATGGAAAGAGGGTTGTGGGCCTGGCACAGAGCAGATCCCTCTGGCTGTGGCAGTGACCCTGCTCCCACCCCATGGAGGACAGCGATGGCTCGTCCCCATCTTTGGGGAAATGCATCAAGGTTTTATGTAAAAGGTGGTAAAAAGTGAACTTTAAAAATGCCATGGTTTACTTTTTAACTCCCTTACAGCAGTTTGTCCCCAGAAAGAATTGTCTAAACACCTTTGGCACCATCAGTTCTGAGCTCAGCCACGGAGAGCTGGGATCAGCCAGGCCTGGGAAGGGATGGATGCTCCCAGCTCCTCACACCCACCACAGTTCTCTGTGCTCTGTGCTGTTTAAAACATGCACCCAAATAATCCATTTCTGCAGAAAAGATAGGCCCACATAATTATCTGTCCTCTGCAGTGCCAGGAAATGTATATTAAAGTGTTTGAATAGAGAATTCTGCAGTAAGTCCAGTTTTGAATTATTTTTTACCTCCTGGAAACCACAGAACCTAGAACTGAATAGAATAACCAATAAAAGATAAAAATTCTCATCTTCTTTCTTTCAAATTGAAGTTTACCTCAGTTATACAAATGCAGCATTTTAGCAGCACCTTTTACACTTCAAAGGGGTTTTATGCTTACACTAAAACCCTGATCAGTGGGATTTATTATTTAACTAATTCCATTTGCAGGAATAAACCAGAGAGTCTTTCTTGGTGTGGTTTTCTTCATAATGTGTTTCCTGTTTGGGAGGCAGAGCAAGGGAAACCAGCAGCCACCTACAGATGATTTTATCAACCTCAGAGCTTTGACCAGAACATTTTCCTCCCTGCATCCCACCCTGAGAAACACAATTGCTGAAATGACTGAACATTCTACCAACTGTGGAATGGTTTGGGTTGGGAGGGACCTCAAAGCCCATCCAGTGCCACCTCTGCCATGGCAGGGACCCCTCCCACTGTCCCAGGCTGCTCCAAGCCCTGTCCAGCCTGGCCTTGGGCACCCCCAGGGATCCAGGGGCAGCCCCAATCTGTGCTCTGCATCCCCCAGGTGGAGAATCTCCCCTGCTCAACTCTGAATCTCAGGTCTGTCTCACCTGCTTTGCTCCCGGAGATGCCACTGCCAGGTGGGGATGCCGTCGGTGCTGCCACAGCCCTCACATTGCTGCCCAGCTCTGCTGGAACTGCACATCTGGGAGAGGAAACCAGAGTCATACAGATGTTTACTGCTCATGCAGAGCTTTCTTTGGGTGGATGCTTTGTTTTTGACATAATGGTAAAAAGACGTGAAAAAAGCCCAAACAAAACCGACATAAATCCGAATTCAACACGGGTAGGTCAGCGGAGCTCAGCTGGGTGCAGTGGATCTTCCCACACCTGCCAAGGCTGTTGGGAACCCTAAAATGACCCCCAATGAGCTGTTACCCAGCTGTTCACCCACTCCCCCCAGCAGGCTGCCAAAATTCTCCGAGGGAATGAAGTGCTGAGGTTCCCTGAGTCTCGAGTCCCCCTTTTGGAGCCAATCAGGCTTCCCCAATACTGGATCACCAAAGAGGAACTTCTGATAAAGCACCAACCTGTAGCTGCCACCTGGGGCAGATTTTACCCCCTGGGAATGTCTCGAGGCAGGATTTGCCCATGGAAAGGCCGTGCACCTGCAGAAGTCCTGCACAGCACTCCCAGAGGAGGGGCTGGTGCTCGTTCCCTCAGTCCCGAACAAATGTTTGCCTTGTCCTTGAGATCTTCCCACTAAACGCACCCCTGTCTCCTGCAGAAAGCAAGGCTGACCTTTCCCACAGAATTAAGAGCCAATGTATTACATATTTTAAATTCATAATGAGATCAAAAGGGATAATGCTGAGATGACCCGGAGATCAGCCCAAGCCAGGAGCGAGAATTGTTTCCTTAATTGCCACGCCTGAATCAAATCACTTGTGCAGGGTGTGTGCTCAGCGGAGAGGAGCAAGGAGGGGTCAGAGCCTGAGTGCTGCTCCTGCAGGAGCGGGGGGCTCGGCTGGGGCTGGGGCTGAGCCCGGCACCCCCTGCCCATCTGCAGCTCCCAGCCAGCTCCGCTCTGCTCCCCGGAGCTGCTCCCCCGTGCCAGGGCTGCCAAATCCAGCCAGGCACAGCTGCATTCCACGCCCCAGCCCTGGGAATGAAGTTTTAGCCAGACTTTGCTCGGGTGGGGAGAAACTCGGACACACAGCCCGTGAGAGGGGCTGAGAGAAGGGCCAGGGACTGCCCCAGCCCTGCCGCGGGCAGGGACCTTCCACCATCCCAGGCTGCTCCAAGATCCATCCAGCCTGGCCTTGGACACTGCCAGGGATCCATGGGCACCCTGTGCCAGGGCATCCCCACCCCAATTGTAAAACAGTTCATTAGTTAAAAACCCTTGCCGCTGTGGGCTGTGCCAGTGGCGAGGCTGCCAGGGAGGCTCTGCAGCCACTGCACCACCCCACGGGGTGCCAGGGACACCCAGCAGCCCTCCCTGGCACTGGGGGGCACGGGAGCCTCCTGCCCCCAGCCCCACCTTTGCCCACAGCCCCAGCACGGGCTGCCACGAAAGGTGCACAAAGACACCCATGTGGTCCTGACGCTGCTTTTGTGCATTATTTATCCCTGGTTCAGGACTCGGGGCTGTTACAAACAGCAGCAAATGAGGGTGGCATTAATTCTAAAGAGTCTGTGATAGCTGTCAGGTGGTTACAGGGTTATTATAAATAACTTCGGGATTTGCTGAGTCCTCAAACCTGCACCAACAATGGATCATGGAATAAAAACATCCAAGTGAAGTGCAACTGCAGGTTATTAACCTGAATATGAAAACCTATTTAAACCTCCTAAGAAGGCCCAATTAAAGATAGAGAAGTCATAACAGCCTGTTGCTGTAGTTCCAGCATAGGTGATTCAGAGAATTAAAAGGTAACAAAAAAATGAAAAATGTGTCAAGGACCTCTTGCATGTGCCGGGTTCCAGCCCACACTGCTTGGCAGCCAAGTTAAATCTAAGGAATGGCATCAACTCACGCATTTGGGAGGGGGCTTGGCCCCAGGGAGATGCAAAGAACTTGAGGGAGTGCTGGGGGGATGGAGGGGCTGTGAGGGAGGGATCAGGTCCATCAGAGCCACGGGTGCAGCTTCCAGGTGGGAAGAGGGACAGGGGGGACACCCAGGGGTGACACCCAGGGGAGCTGGGTGTGTCAGTGGCCCTGGAGAGGAACACAAGCACAGGAACGAGGGAAAAGCATCAGCTCATCCTTCCTTGTACAACAGCACCTGGGAAAGGAATCAATAGGGAGAAGAATGGGGTTTTTACAGGGAATTCAACCATGAAGGCCTCACAGAGGTACCACAGTGTCCCCCAGCCCCGTGGGCACACAGACTGCTCCCTCTGTCCCTGCTGGGCCCCCCCAGCTCATCCTCCTTGGGCGGCAGCTGCAGCTCCCACTGCTTTGTGTCCTTGGCACTGCCACCCCCAGAGCGACCCCAGGGACACGGAGCAGCCAGCTGGGGCTCAGGAGGAGAAGGGAGACCCGAGGCTGGCATCATTCCATCACTTGTGGGATCCCAGGGTAATCCCTGAATCCTGCTGGGAATGCAGGAGGTGCCCTGGCACCGCTCCCAGCTGCCCCTCACCCCTCACACTTCCCAAATGCACCGAGCACACCCCAAACTGCAGCCCGAGATCACCTCAGGCGTCCTTTTGCAACCCAGAATTGCATTTGTATCCGTTCCCTCCAGCCAAAAGGTTCATTTTTATCCCCACAGAGGTGGGAGCACCCCCAGCTCCGTTGTTGCACATTCCCACCCACGGAATCCACTCGGGGGGAAGGAGGAGATGGCATCTCACAGCCAGCTGGGTGAGCGTGCAGGAACAGGGAATAACAGACCTGGAAGCTGAGTACAAAGGGGGATTAATAGCAGGTACATTAAAGGGTTTGTGGGAGGTTAATCGGGGGAAAAAAGCACTTGGATAATTCTCATCAAAAATCCCCAAAGCCTCTGGCTGCAAGTCCAGCTCCAGGAGAGGAAGATAGATCAGAGCAGGAAACAAGATTGGGGGTTGCAGAGAGCAGAAATCTGCTGTAAATCAGATAAAGATGCTGAGGGGCCCGGGAGATGCTCCGGTGGTGCTCACTGAAGTGATTGCTCTGGAGGAGGTCAGGGCAGAGCTCTCAAAAATCCACTGAACAACAAAAACCGCTCAGCGTTCCCTCACAGGGCAGAACTCCTTCCCAAACCCCACCTGACCCTGCCACTCCATCCCTGGCACAGGTGTGAGGCTCCAGGAGCAGCTTTAGGCACTCACATTTATGGCGACATCACCTCACCTTGGCCCATCTGCATCTGCGATGTCAAGAGGAAAAAAATTCACTTTTTTCAACAGATTTGAGGACTTTTACCCCAGAAACTCCCTTGACCCCCAGCTCCTGTCCCCAGGCATTCCCTCTAAACAAATCCTGTGGCTCCACGGAGGAGCAGCTCCAGCCAAGCCCTGTGAGGCACGAGCTCCTTCATTGATCTCAGTGCATTATAAATAATTTCCATAGAAACTGGAAACATTCCCTAAACCAACAGAGGCTCCCTTATTTCCAGCAATTATCTTAAGGTCTGATTTGCATTTTAAATGTCACCTGTATAAATTAAAACTGTTTACTGCTCACACTGCCATTATCCTGAGTCAGCTGGCAATAGCCAGCTACAGACTCCCTTTGTTTGCTCCGGAAGGCTCCACACAGGAGCATCCCCTGGAAGCCTCACCGGGGCTGCTCCTCTCACACAGGTGCCTGGCTCCTTCTCCAGGCAGTTCCACATTCCCTTTTTCCCTGAACTCGCTCGCTGTGGCCGTGGAACTCTTCCAGAGCATCGCCTGGGGTCCATTTCTCAGCTGCTGCTGCAGATTGCACAGCTGCTCTCTCCTGAAGGGATCCCAGCAAGCCACAGCATCCCTCATTTTCCAGCTCTGGTTTGCATTCTCCTGCATCCATTTTTTACAGCTTTGAGTCAGTTTTAGGTCATAAATGACTTTTTTCTTTCTTATGCTGAGCTTCAAGGACAAGCAGAACATCTCCACGTTTGAGGAGTTTGAAAACCACTTCAATAAGGAAACCAGCAGGCTGGGCTCCTAAAGGGCCACTGGCAAACTGGGCGGCTCCCAGTTCAGACTGGGAGCCCTCTCCTGATGCACAGAGCACCCAGGTGAGGCCAGCCCTGAATTCCAGTCCTTGCCAGTGAGGACCTGCTCCCTGGATCACAAACACCAGGTTTGGCTGAAGGAAGACAACACTTCTCATTTCACTGAGCTGGAGAACACCTCCAAAATCATCGAGCCCAGCCTTTGACCCATCACCACCTTTCCAAACCATTTTCCCCACCTCCTCCCCCCCATTTCAAACCCTGGAGCCAGTAAAAGGCTCTGCAATCTGCCCTGCTCAGAGCAACATTCCCAAATTTTAGGTGGGGAAAAGCAGAGTCCAGCCAAGTCTGCCTGGATCAGATGGGTGGGAACAAGCAGCAGCAGCAGTGGTGAGGGGCAGTTTTACAACATCTCACCCAAAAAGGCTTTATAAAAACAGCAAAGTCCCTCAAAGGTAGGAGAAGCTGGAAGGGCAGGTCCTGACCACCTGCAAAGACCTTCTGATAATTACTTGTTAATCACAGTCCCCTGGTTCTCATTATTTCATTGTAACGACTCCCAACAATTTTCTTCAATTATTATCCCAGTTTTTTCATCCTTCAGACAAATTCTGGCGGTTGAACCCGACTACACTTGGGATTAGAAATGGAAAAGGAGCTGCTAAAATCACAATTCCTGTCTGGAAATTAAAAACGGAGAGAAGAAAGACACTTTCCTTAAATATTCCCCAACCAAACCTTCAATTAAAAACAAAAAAAGAGAGGCAGAAACATTGAAAATCCAGGAAACCTCCCCACGAGGTCTGAGCTTCAGAATGGGAGACAAAACATTCCCATTCTTTTCTCTCAAAACCAGCAGCTCCATTTCCCATCTCTCTTCCCAGGGCAGCACACGTGGGTACCAGAGCCCCACAAGGTGATGTCCTTCAGCATAATTGTCCAGGAAAATTATTATTCTGAGGAAGTTTATGAAATTATTACTGTGTCCAGCTTTCCAGTTCAGCTTAGAGATCAATCTGGGTGAATTAATTCCATCTCCCTAATGATAAATGCTTCATATTAATATAACCCTGAGCAGGCAAGTTCAGGCAGCCTGGCTGGCTTTCATTCCCTGCAATAATTAGATCTCGAGAATCATTTTGTGCCTCCTTGGCTTTCTCTAAATTTGTTGTTTCTTAAAAAAAGCTTTCCTGCACCTCCTGTTGCCATCTGTCCTAATGGGCAAAGCATGGGTGTGCCTCTGCCTTGGAAAACCATGGATTTACAGGATAAATCAGCTGGAAAAGCTGCAGGAGCCAGGCAGGGGAACAGCAGGAGGGAATCACTCAGGACACAGCCAGAAATCGTGGAATTGCAGCTCCTTCCACGCCACAACCAGAAATGTTTTGACACAGAGGGTGAAGCACAAACAGAGAACCTCTGGATTCTTCCAGCACTAAAACCTCCGAGCTGCTCCTGCAGAGAATTCCCTGAGCTTTCATCCCAGCGAATCCCAGTGAAATCCCTGGGCAGGAGGGAGGAAAGGAAAGGGCAGAAAACAGAGCAGGAGCCTGGTTTGTCCTGGAAAACAGAGATCCTTGTTTTATCCCAGCTCCTCTCCACCCTCTGCTCACAGCCTGGTGGGACCAAAATAACGATGGAGCAGGGAGGGGACGGATGCATCCAGACTGAGCAAATCCCCCAAAAGGGTGTTTTTCTCCAGCACTTTGGGATTGAGGCAAGCTGTGTCCCCTGGGGCCTGCAGCTGCCCCAGGCTTCCCAGCCCAGGGCTGGAACCAGTTGTTCACCTCCAGAGAGGAATTTTTTGTATGGAAACAGGTGTAGGGTGTGTGAGACGGGAGCTTTGTGATAATCATAACACCACAAAGTGCCTGGAACAAATGGCTTTTGCTGCTGCTGCGTTTATGGTGCAGGCAGAGCTGTCCCTAATTAGAAAATATGGGATTTCTTGGCTGCCACCAAGCAATCCCAAAGAAAGAGCCTCGTTATTGATGGGACAAACCACACAAAGCAGTGGAGCAGAGTTTAATAAAGCAGAGAAGTATCAAAGAGAGAAAGGTTTTAATTCTTAATAAGCAGATCCATGGGTTTCATTAACCAGCGTTCAAAGGGGTTTTTTTAGGGTTGCTTTTATTACCTAATTAATTAAAGCCTGACCAATAAGATAGATAATCCAATGCAATTGCATCTTGTATTAATAGCAATACTCATTAATCACCGAGCTGAAGCATTCCTCTGCACTGAGGAGAAATCATTCCAGGCTAAAGTTGGAGAGAAAGCTGGAAAGGAAAGGGGAAGGATGGGCTGAGCGTGGTTTTCTCCCCCAAACTCTGATTTTGATGATCATGGCCAGTCCAGCTGACAAAGTGCAGGAATAAAAGTGAAATAATGAGTTAAACATTTTTAATGGCATTTCTGCCATTAAATGGTTTTAAATGTGCTTTCTAAACCCCCTTCCATGGACCCATCCCTGCTCCACATTCCCGGGATGAGGAGGCCATGGATAAACCAGGGCTGAGACACGGGGGGGTTATCCCAAAATCTCTGTGCCTTCCACTCACACACAAATGGCCTGAATTCCAGGGAATCCCAGATCTGACATCGGACCTCCTTTCCTTCTCCTGATCACACATTCCCAGCCAGGAAAAAAAATGGGAAAAAAGAAAAAAAGGGAAAAAAAGAAGGAAAAAGGAAGGGAAAGGAAGGGAGGAAAGAAGGGAAGAAAAGAGGGGAGAGAAGAGGGGAGGGAAAAGAAGGAAAATAATGCAAAGGGAAAGGAAGGAAAATAAAGCAAAGGGAAAAAGAAGGAAAATAAAGCAAATGAAAAAAGAAGGAAAATAATGAAGCAAAGGAAAAAAGAAAAAAAAAAGGAAAAAAAAAAAAACCCCAAGCAGCCCAAACTCTGTTGAATCTGATTTTTCTGCCACCAAATTACAGATAATTCTCCTTCCCACTCTGCACCAGCTCCCCCGGAGCCCGGCTCTGCCGTGGTGCATCCGTGCACTCAGCTGCAGGGAGGGAAGCAAAAGGAAAGGAGAGGGAATCATTTGTACACAAATATTAAAAAAAGAGAATCTGTAGCTCCCACATAATTTGTTTTCTCATTAAGCAGCATCTGCGAGCGCGGGGATATTTGATCTATTAAAAATGCTTATTTAAATACTCCTCCTAAAGTTAATTTTTCCTCCTGAAGGCTGCTGCAAAAAATCCACCTCCTGTGGACCAGAGGAGGGGAAAAAGCGGTGTTTTCTCCTGAGTTTTATATTCCATGTGAAGCTAACAAAACACAGCTCCGTGACAGAACCTCGCTGCTGTCACACCACGAGGATGATGGTTCACGGAGCTTTCCAAGAGCTATTCGTGTTAGCAATGGCTTAGCCCAAATGAACATTATAAATAATTAACAGTATGCAGATTGCCGTTATTGGAAAGCCTCTGGGCCTTACCCAGCCAGTAATTTCAATTATTCAAAAGTATTAATAAACTGAAATATTCTTCTTTTTTTTTTTTTTCCATTTAATTTCTCTGGGGTTTTTTTGTGATTTTAGAGCACCTGCCTTGAGAGTGGAAAAACCAAGGGAGCTCTCCCTATGATCTCCAAATTCCAGGGAGTGCTCCCCATGATCTCCAAATTCTAGGGAGTGCTTCCCATGATCTCCAGATCCCAGGGAGTGCTTCCCATGATCTCCAGATCCCAGGGAATTCTCCCCACCATCTCCCACTTCCAGGGAGTTCCCCCCACAGTCTCCGTTCTCCCCAGGGCAGGGGGGCACTGGGGCACTCCCAGTCACACCAGTTGCTCCCCATGGAGTCTGGTGCTCCTTCCTGGACCCAGTAAATCCACCCCTGATGGCCAGGGCTGGGCTGGGGCTGCTCCCAGCTCTCCCAGCTCTCCCAGTCCCCAGGGCAGCTCCCACCTGTGCTTGTGCAGGAGGTCAGAGCACCCTCACCAGTTGAGGACTGGGCCATGCAGGCACTTTTTCCCCCCCATCAGCATCACCTAAATAAAAAAGAACTTCCCAGGGCTGCTGTTGGCAGAACCAGCCCTGCTTCCCCCTGGAACACGGGGGTGAGCAGCTCTGGGCACCGGGATGCGAGGCTGGAGCTTTCCCCCAGATCTTTGGGGGAAAAAAGGTGCTTTTCAGTAAAATTATTCCAAACCAATGGCCTCTCATCAGTGTGGGGGACAATAAGGGGACAAACGAGGCTGAAGGGGCACAAAGCAGCTCCCGGGGGATATTTGTTGAGGTCTTTTTAGGCGAATAAAGCATACAAGGGGGGATCAGTGACACAAAATCCCTCCCTGACAGCAGTTCCACGCCCGGAGGAAGGTAAACATCCCTGGGAATGAGAAGTGCCATTGCCCCTTCCCCACTCGGTGACCCTTTGCAGCTCCCCGGGCTGGGATAATCCCGCATTTCCCCCAAAAGCTGTGAAGCTGCTTTTGCCATTGCTCCGCCGGGGCACGGGCAGAGCTCGAACCGCGGCACAAGGGAGGGCTCTGGTGGAAGCAAAGCGGAGCTACAGCACCCCAGACCTCTGTTCTGCTCTGAAACCCAGTCAGTCCGCTGCATTTTACCCCAAAAAAGTGAGGGTTTATGCACATTTTTCGATTTGAAATCTTGTGTCACAGACGATCTTACTCCACTCCAATCTCCCAGGAAAGCAGCAATGGCAGAGTGGCTTTTTTGAGGTAATTTGTTAAATGTGGGCTGGAAGAGCTGCAGTCAAAGCACTCAGTCCCACTTCAGAGCTGACCAAGCCTCTGGGAGCAGATAAGGCAGCAAGAGGAGATAAGGAATGGCAGCAAACAGCAGCTCAGGGCAGTGACTCCACGGGTAAATGTGCAACCACAGTGAAAACAGCAGAGCTGGGGTGCTTGCCCCAAAATCAGGGTTTCAGCCCCTTTTAGAATTGACACTCAGAAGTCTGAATGCAGCAAAAGTAACAAAAGGCAAAGATCTCATTATCCAAAGACCCAGAGGAACCTTAAAACCACTGCAGAATTCCCATCACTGATGTCCAATAGACATTTCTTGGAACGTGGAGTTCGATCAGGAGACACAGCAAATGTCCTGTCAGCTCCAGCAGTCTCTGAACCAGGACTGCAAACCAGGACACAACACAAGAGATAACGCCAATCAGAGGGAAAACAAATCCAGGAGGAAAAAGCAGCAGAAGAGAACCAATAAATCAAAGTGATGGTCAGACAGCTCATTCTCCTGGTCCTGTTCTCAAACCCAGCATGAGCTGCTTCCCATGGTTATCCACGGGCTGGAGGGAGCCCAGCCAGGTTCTTGGTGCAGAATTCCCACCTGAAGCAGGTTCTTCATGGACTGACTGGACAAAGGATTGGGAATCACAGCAGGACCTGCTCAGGAGGCTGGGTGCTGCCAACACTTCACTTACCCCACATCAGTCCCTGCTCTCAGCTGCCCCCAAATCCTCATGGAGAGAAAGGGGAAGGGGGAGAAGAAAGAGCCCTGTTGTTTTGGGGTGGGGTTTATTCTTCTGCAGGAAGGAGCCATCCCAGCTCTAGGCAGATGGGATCCCAGGGTACAGAAGGTGCAGGGAGATCCCCTGCAAGCCTGGCAAGAACTACCCTACAAGACAAACACACATCAGAGTAGTCAAACACACTGGTTTTTAATGCAGAATTGCAAAATGCAAGCCAAGTGTTGAAAATTCAGGACAGTTCATGAAAGCACATTTGGTCCTCTTCCAAGTTTCCCGTCCTCAGCTAAATACTTCATGGATAAATAACAATTCAGCATACATGGCACTGTTAGTTAGGAAAACCTGATATTGCACATGATACCAAGGAGTACAAGAGTCTATTTCAGCAAGTGATTCCAGCACTGTTATCAGCTCCATTTTGATGCCATTGAATTGTACACAAACTCTCATTTTTGTGCATAACAGGAGCCCTGTCCTTACAGAGTAAAAATGTATCCAAGCACTTTTAGAGCAAAGAGGAAGAAAAGTTGGCTCCTGAAGGAGCACTGAATCTTTCACCACCAGCCTCCTTGAGGATAAAGAGCATTTCTGTGGAAAGGTGACTGTCACATCACCTGGCAAGAGAAGCTCCAGAGCAGTTCCCAAGGGAAGCTGACCACGTTTGGCTGGAAGGCTGCAATTCCTGGGCTGCTCCCATTCTCAGCCACCTTTCACTATTCCTGGCACAAACAAGGAAAACAGGATGGCAGAATTGTTCTGCAACTTCCTCACAGTCCTGGAATTCTCTCTGGAAAACTCTGGAATGGATTCTGTGCATAATCCTGGGCTGGGACCCTTCCCTGGGCTCAGGAGTTCAGAAGGCACAAACACAGAGAGAGTGGTGGGTGTGACACATTCAGGGAGCTAAACTGGGAATTGGGGACAATCCAGGACCAGAAGCCACCACCACACTTAGGGTGTGTCTGTCCTGGTGTCCTGTCCATCCCGGACTCCTGTCCATCCCAGAACCCTGTCCATCCCAGAACCCTGTCCATCCTGGCACTGCCACTCCCTGAGTTTGCACACCAGTGTGGGATGCTGTGCTGGGCTCCCACCCCACCACTCCTCATTCCAGAGCTGGATGAGAGCAGCTGGCCCAGGAGCAGCATTTGAGAGCCCAGACCCCCCTGCCTTTGTCCATCCTGCCCTTCCTCACCCTGTACTGGCTGGGAAGCACAGCCTGCACCTCTCCCAACACCTCTGCATCACACCACCTCGAATTCCTGTTTTCCTTTGAAACAAGCAACTCAGACACCCCAATAATACATTTGCAAAGCAAATTCTACAGGAGCTGGAATCACCAGCTGCCTCAAACACCAAGGCAACCCATTCTGTTGCAATAATTTGGGAAATTTTAACCTATTTCCCTGTCCCCCCTCCAACCCTCCACCCCTTCAAACACACACACTGAGACTAAGAAGACTTGATGATTTTTTTTTTTCGCCTGAACATAAGATTCAATTATCATGGAACAGAAGATTCTACAACAAAGTCCCTGAGATGCATTTGTACATTAAAAGATTCCAACAATAACCTCTCCAGCATAAACTTCATATTTATTAGAAATGTTTTGAGTTGCAACACGTGGTTTATGAAAACCAATGCTGTTGTAAGAAGGTGAAAATACAGCAGATCAAGTTGCCCTGGTATTTAAGCCTCAATTTAAAAGTCATTAACTCAAAAATAACATTCTACTACTTCAACTGTAGTCAAAAGTTAGAAGTACATAAGCAATGGGGAACCACTGGAAAAAAAAAAAAAAACCCCAACTTGTTTTATTTAAGAAAGTTGTTTTGGCCTCAGTTTGTTGTCATCCCTCAAGCCCTTAACTGCTTTCTTCCTGAAAGTTCATAGACAGATATTCTTCCAGTATCTTAAAAAAAAAAAGAGGGAAATCATCCCTTTTTAAGTGACTTTGGGCTCCACTGTATTTTGCAACCAGCTCATCAAAAATACTTTTCCACCTTCCCAAGGAAGCTCAGTTTTCCCTGCTCGTGAGGAGAACTTAAGGCACTAACACATGAATCCTGTCAGGAATGTGAAATAGTTTGTTCTTCACGTACTGTGACACCAGTTCTTAGCAGCATCTCTCCTGAAAAGGCACTAAAACATGGCAAACAAGGAAACTTTGGGAACTTCTGCCTGAGTGGCTTTGCAATTCCCCTTTCCCTCCCCCCATTCCCTTCCAAAAAGGCACCTGGATTGGTTTGAGCACTGGTTTCTGCAGCTACAGGCTCTCACAACCCTGCAGGTTCTATCTGCTGGGTGTGTGAGGGATGTCAGACTCTACCAACAGCTTTTACACCACCACAGTTATCTTTCCAAGAGCAGACAGAGCAGTTTTGTTTCAGCAAACCCAGTGGGTTCCTACCTGAGTAGACCTTAAGGTTGTGTATTGCTAGTCAGAAAAATTCAATAATTCAACTTGGTGTAAGAAATTGCACTTTCCCACTCCTTCCCCAAGCCCCGAGATCATCAAATTAAACACCAGCCCCTTCTCTAGAGGGACATTTGTTACACAGCCACAAAGAGGTAGCTAAGTGGCACAGGCCAATTTGCCTTCTTTTTCTTTTAAAATCCATTCAGCCTTCATTTGCAACAACATTTTTCATAGGAAGTCTTGAAACAAGAGCTGTGTGTTGGGGTGGCACAGGAGGTTACCCAGCTCGGAGGACTGAGCTCCATCTCCTCTGTGTCCACGGCTGACCACAGGCCCAGGGGACACCTGGGGGACTCGGCCCGTGCAGGGAGCAGCTGGAGGGGGAGGAATGTCTGCAGAGGAATCCCAGGCTCCTCCAGAGTTCCCCTGGAGAGTCCCTCAGATCAGCCCCACCATTCTGTCGATCTGTCTCATGTAGTTGCTCTTCAGGGGCAGCAGGTACCTCCTCTCATCAGGGACTCTGTTACACTGTTGAGAAAATTTAAGTATTTTTAAAAACTCAAATCCAAACCCAGGCAATCCCATCCCCTCTGCAATCCTCTCAGATCCTCCCAGTACAGAAAACTGTACCAAATACCACTTTTTACCCCAGCTCTCCCTCATTCTTTGCAGACTTCCAGCACAAATCCCATAAATGAGCAGCAAGTGTTTCCTCAGTGCAGGCTGCAGCTTCCAAACACACAGCACAGCTTGTTGTGCAACTGAGATTTCCTTCACTATGACAACTGTGAATGTTTAAAATAATGCTCTTTTTCTGGAGCTTGGTGGGAAGGAGGGAAGGAACCACACCAGAACCTACCAGCAGAGGTTTAAAAACATTGTTCTGTAACTGCTCCAGTGACAGGTCCCTGCCCGTGGGGGTGGAATGAGATGAGCTTTTAAGTCCTTTCAACTCAAACCATTCTGTGATTCTGTGATTAAAACCAGATCTGTTCTGGTTGGTGATGGGCACTGGAGCCACAGCTCTGGGCTCAGCTGAGGCCTTGCTAAGAAAGGTCCCCTTTACACCCCCAAAACCCCCCTGAGGAAGACAAAGCCTGGTTTAAATCACCCTCTGCTTCTCCCCTTCTCCCTGGCAGCAACGCTGGAGAGTTTTAAGGGCAAAGCAAAGGGGAAGGGAAAAATAATTGGAAGTAAATTAACAAACAACAAAAAAAATGCTGCAAAACACTTCAAAGGGGACAAGTTTCACCTTCACCATAATCCCTCACATGATCCCATTTTTGCTGCTGCTGCTGCAAGTGCTTCTCAGATATTTCACACTCCTAAAGGGAATGCTCTACAGTACCACTTCCAAGTGGCTCTTTCTGTCCTGCCTGCCCCTTCTCCACCCCCGAGGCAGGAGCAGCCCGTGCATTCCTTACGTTGGAGCTGAAGTTGGCTGCCTTGAGCTCCGTGGGTTTGGCTTTCTCGGCGCTGTCCTCCTCTCCTGGCAGGATGTCCTCCCACAGCGAGTTCCGGAAACGCTCGTCCACAGACACGATGTGGCCCTCAGTAGTAAACATGAACTTATTCCCAGATTTATGCACTGGATTCTCTTCATCAAACAACTGAAGGAGAGATGGGAGAGACAGTCATTGTTGGTGTGCAGCATCCTTCATCTCCCAGCAATGAGGAGTTGCAAACAGGTACTCACACAAAACTCCACTTCGAAGGATCACACAAAAATACCTTTTACTGCTAAATAATGCTGGAGCAACTGGAAATAAACAGTCTCACAGCAAGGGATTGATCTGAGCAGTTAAAAGGGGAGAGCAGAAGAAAAACTCACACAACTTGAAATGCCCTTATTTTTCTAAGCTGCTCTGTGAGGCATTCCTAGGCTGGCATCCACTCAGTCACAGATTTGTTTGGTTTTCTGCACTAAAGGAGATTGAGAACAGGGGCTTAGGCAGTGTCAGCCCAAATGCTTTCTCCTGGGAGTGCCAAAGCCCAGTGGGGAGAAAGCAGAGGCTGCTCCAGGCAGGAGGGCTACAGGCAGCAATTAGCTCGGAGCTGAGCTGCAGCTTCCTCCAGTGCTGTCCCCTCTCCTTCCCAGCCCTGCAGGCTCAGGAACCACAGCTGGGCAGCTGCCCGGCCTCAGAGACTGGGGTGAGGTCAAAGCAGAGCAGCACAGCCTGAACCACTCCCATCCACAAACCCCAGAGCCCAGCAGGTTGTAATTAATGATGTCCCACCCCCAACCCAACACAGTTTAATTAACAATTCATAATCAATAACCTCCCACCTCCTCACTCCAGCATGTTTGTGCCCGGTGAGGAACACACACGTACCAGGTACAAATATTTACAGGTTTCACTGAGAAAAAAGCTCTCCATTCGATCCTCCTTCGTCTTCTCCACCACGTGGTGCAAGGTGGCATAGCCACACCTGCAACATGGAACATTGGTCTGGCTTTAGCTCCCCGCTGTCCTGCTCTCCAACTGCTCCCCAGACACTCCTTCACTCCAGACCATTCCAACTGCCGGGGGTGAAGCTCAAAGGGAACAATTGTGTTGTGCAAGCACTCACTGCTTACTGGTTCTGGGGTCCTGAGGGGTCTGTGGCCACCTGAACCCCACTCCACTGCAAGGTTTGGCCTGGCCAATCATTACACATTTGTTACAAAATGAGTCAATAAATAATAAGGAATAAAAATTCACTGTCTTCCCCCTGAGTCTTGCAAGAAGTTCAGCTACTCAGTATTAAAGGCAGGATTCACTGCTGCTGTCTTGAACTGGAAGCTCTGGCTTAGGGGCCATCCCTCAGCTCAGCTAAACACCACGAGGTGAGAAATAGTCTTGCAGGACCCCTAGGAAAAATCCCAACTACTATTTTCAGCAGCTTTTAGCAGCTGATCATCAACAATGCGTTCTGAAAGGCAGTTACAAAATTCTGAAGGTATAAAGTTGCCACTGGACTATAATTTCATTTTCAGATGGGAAAGAAAGCAGTGCTCAGTTAGTAAATCATCACTTGTGGCTTTCAAGGAGGGTTGGGTTTTCTGGTTTACCTACATGTGGCAGACTGGATTCTATATAATATTTGTGTAATAAAATGTAGGTATATAGCACTGAGAGAAGAAAAAAACATTGAAGACTGACTTTGCTTTTGTATATTTTTCCAAACTCTGCAGAATATCCATTCCCACATGAAGGTAAAACGGGTTCTTTGTGGCCTAAATAAGGAAGACAGACAAGAGTTAGAGTCAGCAATTTTGAAATCTTGTAAAAATAACACAACAAAGGCCTATTGGTACCAGAGTCTTGTGTATCACAGCAAACCTCTCTTTACAGGAGCATGACTTGGATTAGCCTGTGCAAGCTTCTCACATTTGCTTTAGTGCAAATCCCAGTAAAACCTGTAGTAAATCCAAACTCTCTGATACCTTGCTTGTAGGCAGACAGTTATTTTAGTTTATTGTAGCTGTGCCTGGACAGCATTGCAAGGAAAGCTGTTATATTTACTTCAACAATTTTGGTTAAGCAGTCACAAGTCTCCGCCTCGCAAAAAACTGCCAGCAGCTTTTAGAAAAGGTTGTTTAGTGTTGTTTTTGCCTGCCTTATAAAAAAGGCTTTCTTTGAAGCAAACAACAGAGCAACAACATTGCACAACACCGCAGTGCCTGCCCAGAGACCTCCACATGCCAACAGGCAGCTCCAGGGCTGCCAAACTTCAGCTGGCCAGAGGTCAGGGGGGAAAAGTGACTTTCTGAACAAAACCATTTCGGCCAAGCCATGGTTTGTAACTCAGAGAAGTCAAAAATACCTGATAAAGAAGGTATGTGGACTCCACCAGCTCCGGCCTCAGCGGGTAGAAGGGAACGTCTGGGGCCTGCAGCTGCCAGTTGTACCTCTCTGGGAGAGCTCCATAGCGTTTCCAGATGGCATAATAGAAGGCATGGAGACAAATGGCATCTTCCACATCTCCTATCAGCACCTGGGCACAGGAGCAGCCAGAGACACGCACACTTAGTGCTGCAAGCCAGCAAAGATGAGAACAGGGCATTTAAAAGAACTCTCCCCTCATAAAACACACACAAAATAACCCCCCCAAAAAGTCCTAATGTAGTCATTCTTTGCAGTACAAGCTTTAGCAGAGCTCAGCCTCACAGCACAGAACACAAATCTGAGGTTAAAAGAGGGAAGTTGAGAGTCTCTCAGATCTAGCAGAGAGCAGGCCAGGCCTCCCCACACGGCTGTGTTGATGCAGAGCTGAACTGAACCCTTATCGGAGCAGCCAGATGCAAACCCACAGCTGGGAGCTCAGCCCAGACCTGCTCAGACTCATTCCCAGCCCAGGATTAGGATGAGCCTTTCTACTTGGCCTTTATGAGCAGGCAAGCTTACCTGCAGCCCGGGGAAAAAGGCCTGCAGAGAGTCGATCCAGGTGTTCATCAGCTGGCCCGTGTACATGTTCACGTTCACGTACAGGGGAGGGTCACCTTCTCCTTCATTGCAGGCCTCTCGCCTGCCAGGGAACAACAGCACCATGGAAATGCCTCTGCTTGGCAAGAGCACAGGGCACTGCCAGCAGCAAGGGCAAGGAGCCACTGCTTTGCTGCGCTGGGCTCGTTTTGAAAGGAACCCAAACATCAGTCATGCTCTCAGAGAAGTTAATTCATAAAGGGATGTATCCTATCTTAGAGCTCTGCCAGCAGAATCTCTACCCAAAGTCGTGCTAGGCAAGATCAGGCCTTCAGAGGAACAAAGCAGCCAATTTAATACATTTCCTTTGCAGTGCCAGACTCGCCTTAACATTTTTAAGTGGGACAGGAACCAGTTTGGCTTCTCTGCACCCCATCAGTTGCTGAGCAGCGAGGAGACTACCATGGAAATGAGATTTTGCTCCTTAAAGTAAAAAGGAGAACAGATTTTCTAGAGCATGACACAAAGCACCATAAACAGTGTTTCAGACCTTGCTGGGGGATTCACTGCTCCAGGAATTGCTGCTGACATGAATCACATACCCTCTCCTCAGGTGGTTCTGAATGTTCTGATAGGCAGCGTTGAACATCTCCAGGTCTTCCTTCTCCCCAAAGAGGATGTAAGACTTCAGCAGGTACTCGTAGAACGAATCCGACCCTGCTCCCAGCCCGCTCTGCTTCCCAACCCAGTGACCAGTCTGGATATTCACAACATTTCCTTTCAGAACAAACAAAAAGTTTAGTCTGAGGTTGCTGAGTACCTCAGGGAAAAAGAATCCAGTCAAGACTTGGGAATATCACACATTCAGAAATTCCCATGGAGGAAGGATCAAAGATTAGCATCAGATAAAGTGTTACAGTGGAGGATTCATCTGAGGAACACCCACACACATGCAGTTATTTTAAGTACTTTTAGTCATCTGCCAATCTGAATTATATTAATGGGGACACAAAGCAGGGCCTTGTTTCATTTCCCAGTTTTGTGAGAAATTCGATTTGAAAACCTGTGCCCTAAGGAGTCATTCAGAGACTCCCATTTTTCTCACAAAACCCCACAGTGCCATTTGTTCAAACACAGCCCCGGGGTACACAAGCACAACGTGGCTGAACAGCCACAGACGGAGCAGAAGGACACAGTTTAGGACACGTGCAGGACCTGCAGGCTGATGGCACGGCCCGAGGCAGTGGAACGTGGGGCCAGTGCACAGAGCAGCACCCAGCCATTACCCAGCAGTCCGGTGTTATTGCTCCTGAGGCTCCACAGGGCCTTCACAGCTCTCCTGGCCACCCATTCGAACGTGGAGTCACCAAGCAGCCTGCTGAGGATCCCAAACTCCACCAGCAAGGACCCAGCTCCTGCTGTGCAGGTTTCGTTGTGGCTGTCTGGAGGAACCCCCTTCTTCAGGTTCACCTGTGAACAGGGACAGTGCCAAGAGGGCCAGGCAGGCTGGCCCTCAGCCAGCTGTGCTCACAGCTGCACCCTCACACTTAGCAACAAGCCTCTTGGGTGCTTTTTGCACAATGTGCAGCATGGAATGTGCACAGAGACACAAAACCAGCCCACTGCTGCTTGGAAAGCTTTCCTGTAGAATTCCTGAAATTCTTCTTCCAGCTTCATAGCATCGTGCTTAAAGTGGGCAATCCTTGCTAATCCTTGCAAACTTCACTCCACTTTTTCATACTTTCCACCAAACATTCAGGCTTTTCCTTCTTTGCTCTTGAAACCAAGAGCTTCCTCAGTGTTTGCTCCTCCCCTTCCCCACAGAACACAGCACTGAAGGGAAGTTACACCACCCTCAGCTGCTTTACCAGGCCCTGAACAGCAGTGAAAATCATGTTTCTACAGCCTGACAGGTCTGGAGGAAAAGCAGTGCTGCTGTCTCCAGAAATTAAGAGCAGCCAGGCAAGAGCTAATTATAGTTTTGCAGTTTAGGGTTGTTCCAGCAGAAGTGACATCCTTCCCCTTGCCAACTGCATCTGCTTAAAACAAGAGGCTGCAGCATCCAAGAATCCCAAAGTACTGAGTACCCACTGAGCAGTCTTCAGGAAAATTATAAATTCCAAGCCCAGTATGACAAACATTCCAGAAGAGTTTTGTTCTAACACAATTGTTTTAGTAGCAAGTCACCAATAAAGGCACCTTCCTCACCTAGTTGCCTTTACAGTATTTCTTGTTAATGCCAGTATTGTTTGCTGCTGTGGGACACGGGGCAGGGAATGCTCCAGTCAAACAGCACAGAACCAAATGACTCCTGACCCACAGGGAACAATAAACACAGTGACAAATCAGCCCAGGGAAAACATTTACCAGACAGAAGGAGCAACTTGTATTGCCCATGTCACCGAAACTTAGGGCAGTTTCCCCTGTGTCAGTTTAAAACAACTTAGAGCAGGCTCAGTACCCCAAGTGCACATAAAAGGGCACGAAATTTAAGTTGTAGGACAGGTGAAAGACTGTTTTCAGCCTATATCCCCCCAGGGCTGCTGTGTCCACTCACCCGAGGGTAGGGAATGCCAGTTTTGGTGTTCTCAAAGGCTGGGAGCAGCCTCACTGCCAGGTCATGAGCCAAATGCAACAGCTCATTGTCATAATCCTTAATGGTCATGTCACCAAAGGGCTGCTTGGTGTCTGTGATTATGATGTGGGCAGACAGCAGGCTTCCCAAAACCCTGGGGGAAAAGGAAAATTCAGGTTTTCAGTCTGTTCTGAACCTCATTCTTCACCTAAACACCTTACTGGTGTCATGTCTGACAGAATTATTACTTTGTGATCCTTACAGGCACTACAGAAAATGATCTGGTTTTCCCCCACCAGTAGTGAAAACATGGTGGGGGAAAGAAGTCATGCTGTTGTCAGCCACAGAATCCCAAAATCTGGTTCTGCAAAATGTACCTAACCCAGGAGTTCTTGCAACAAGGCTGTTTAGGAGCGAACACCTCCTCGGCCCTGCGGATGGCAGGAAGGCTGTTACATGAACTTAGTACTCAGAAAAAGAAAGCCTAGCCAAGTGAAGCAGGAATAAACACTGTTTGAGACACTCAGAAAATGAAACCCTTCAAAATCAGACAGCATCCAAACCCATTTCCAAAACAGCTGGGTCTGTTTTGCATCCAAAACGAAAGTGAGCAGGAGTCCATGAAAGAAAAACAAACCAGGGAAAAGCTGTCCCGGGGTTGTTTGTCCTGCACAGATCTGAGTCTCTGCTGCAAGAGCAACAACAAACAAGCAGAGTCTGCCAGCACAGAGACAACCACTGTCCCACTGCTCCGGGGCACATGGGACTGATTAAAACTGTCTCCAATATGAAAGGATAGAATATTTTCAGAGAAGACTAAGAAACAGCTTACTTGAGGAACAGTTATGGAATAAAGCCTGCCAAAGGCCTCCTAATCAATGATTTCACTCTGCATTACATGAGGAACAATTTAGGGAATAAAGCCTGCCAAAGGCCTCCTAATCAATGATTTCACTCTGAATTACACACACCAGGTCTTTAACCTTGTTACTGCTTTAAAGACAGAAACTCAGCACCACATACCTGATTGTTGCCTCGAAAACTTGGACTGTTGAGTCTTTGTCAAATGAAACTGTGTCAATCACCAACTTCACTGCCTTCTGGAATTCTGAGGAGTTTCCCATTACCTTTTACAGAAAAACAAAGCTATTTTGTACAACTGTTGCTTCAGAGGAGGGTTGGGGAAGAGAGTGGCAAGTTCACATCTTAGAGCAGCAGTCAGATTCAGCACAGAGCGTTCAAACTGCCTGAACTATCAGTTCAGGAGTTAAGTTTAGCTTAAAGCGTAACACAACTTGCAGAACAATGAAGTCTGATTTGATGTTTATTTGACCAAAGGCGAGTCCAGCCTCTCAGGTTCCTGACCCAACACTGCACATCCAGGAGTTCCCTTGTGCCTGCTTCCTGCAGGTCTAACCTAGGAAGGCATTTCCACTGCATCCAGACAGATGTAAATTCAGCCTGAGCTTTAAGGGAGCAGCAATGTGGAAGGAAAACACAGGTTCCTGCTTGCCTGAGTTCATGAAAACACTTGGTTTACAGGGACCATACCTCGATTTTTAACCAGATGCCAGCTCTCCCCATTACCCAGACCCAGCGGGGAAGCATCAGGTGTTTGATCTGAGCAATGAGGAGCAGAACAGGCTTCCCCCACGCAGCAGCTTCTCAAACACAAGAGACTTTAGCAACTAGAACCTTTATATTTGAGAAAAGCAGTCATGCACTGCCCCACTGGTGGTGGAGGACAGGAAGGCACCCGTTATCAGCCACGGAGCACAGATCCCAAACTCCTCTTTCAGTGAAACCCAACATTCCCCCACTTCTGCTTTCAGTTCTGCTCAGAGCTGCCCTGCTCAAGGAGCTCCTCACCATTGCTGCAGTCCCAGAGTAGAATGGGGAGGGTTTGATATCCCAAAGTGCACAAAGCCCCAGAGGAGATACACATCCCCCATGAATCCAGCACATCAGTGACCCTGAAACTCCACAAGGCACAAAGCTGGCCTGGCTGCACCGGTGAGAATAATGAAACCTACTGGGGTCTCTGAATATGCCCAAGGAGGGGGCTCTTCCTCATGACCCCATACCCTGGTCTAACACAAAACTGAGCTGCTCCTCACATTATCTTCCAGTTTTATCAGAAATGCAGGGGAGAGGCAGCTTTACAGGTTTTCCCCTCCTTCCTTTCAGCACTCTTCACACAGATCTGTGTGTCAGTCAGGCCCTCTCTGCCAAGTGAAACAAGCAGAGCTCCTCCAGTTCCTGTGTACACGGTGAGCCCTCCTCCTGATGGACCCCTCAGCAACTCACAGCAGTCCCAGTCCGAATCCACCCATCCTGAGCACCAGGGTGATGGCATATCCCAAAAGAGATCTCGTCTGAACCTTGGGGAGGAGCTCCACAATTTCCTGTCTCCTCTGGAAATCTCTGCTGACACATCTCCAACTACTCTCATTCTCTTACCCCTGTGTGGCACTGCTGGTTTGTGATCCAGCTATTACCTCGTGATCCAGCTGTTACCTCGTGATCCAGCTGTTTGCCACCACACACCCAGCCAAGCTTGGGGAGCACCCCCAGGCAGGGCAGTCCCCGGTGTGAGCAGGGCAGGTCCCAGGGTGACCAGGGCAGTGTCCCCACCCCAAGGACTCACCGCCAGCGTGTCCAGCGCGTCGATCAGCGTCAGGGAGTAGTTCCCCAGCACATCATTGATGTTCAGGTTGGAGCTGGAAGAGCAGAATCACAGGATCGTTAGGGTTGGAAGGGATCTCTGCAGATCATCCAGACCAACCCCCTGCCCAGGCAGGGTCACCTGGAGCAGGTGACACAGGAACGTGTCCAGGCGGGTTGGGGATGTCTCCAAAGGGGGAGGCTCCATGACTCCCTGGGCAGCTGTTCCACAGCTCTGCCCCACTATGTAAAGGAGTTCATTCCAGTACCTGAAGGGAGACTACAAGAAATACGGAGAGGGACTGGAGTGACAGGTCAAGAGGAAATGGCTTCAGACTTAAGGGGAGTAGGTTTACATTGGATATTAGCAGGAATTCCTCCCAGTGAGGGTGGGCAGGCCCTGGCACAGGGTGCCCAGAGCAGCTGTAGCTGCCCCTGGATCCCTGAAGTGTCCAAGGCCAGGCTGGACAGGGCTTGGAGCACCCTGGGACAGTGGAAGGTGTCCCTGCCATGGCAGGGGTGGCACTGGGTGGGCTTTAAGGTCCCTTCCCACCCAAACCATCCCATGATTCACACAGAGGTGGAACTTCTTGTATTTTAGCTGATGGCCTTTATCAGCTGTCCC